>JAEQBH010008491.1:0-166223 GCA_016808115.1 Tetrastigma voinierianum | reverse complement strand
TTATGTTCTCCTTATTTTAGAACAAAAAAATGGTTTTCAAAACGAGGGGAATCAACAAAAATGCTCGATCGGGGATCACCGATAGTAACATCAATGACTTCTTCATTTTTTAAGTGCTGGTCAGCCATTGAGCGGCTATACCGCGATTCTGAAGAAGCAATCAAAGATACGAAGATGCTCTGAGAGATCGTCTCTGGTAATTTGATTCTTGCGGTGGGATTCGCTAACGCTGCAAAGCCAGAAACGATATTCCGATTCTGCGAAGCTTGCATTGGTTTCAGCGGTCTAATACTCGCGCTCAAGGGTGTTGTCTCACTTCATCCGAGCACTTTCATTCTCTGACCATGCTCTTAGATGAAACCGGTCTTTATCTTACGGTGTTTATTGTAGCTTTTGGAATAATAAAATCAAATTATGGTTGTTTGTATGTTGTAGAACTCTAGTCATGGCACATTTTAGTCATTATAGTATTATCAAATGTGCATAGGCTTTGAGACCAATTTATTATCTTCTATTAGATTGTTATTTCATCTTTATAGATTTTTAACAATTTAGTATATGTGTTTATCCAATGTATTGCTAGTTGGATGTAATGGCTCATTTAAAAAGATTTATATTTATATGTATATATATATAAAATCATCTGTCTTTATATTCACCCTATTTATGAATATATATTTAATATCTTTGTTGTTTGCGTGTAACTTTTATGGATATCAAATCAAAGTATGAGTTTGTTTGTATGTTGTAGAACTGAGTCATATTCTTTAAAGTCATTTATAGTATTATCAAATTTATGAGCTTTGAACCAATTTATTATATGTATTAACTTGGGTGTTATTTCATCTTCTATGATTTTATGATAGCAATTGTATATTTTTATCAATGTATTACTAGTTGGATTAATGAAAAATTATTTTCTTTTTAAAAAAGTTTATATATATATTATATATATATATATATATATATATATATATATATATATATATATAAATAAGTATCTTATTAACATATTCACACTAAATATTATGGGCCTCATTTAAAATATCCTTTGTGTTTGTGTAGCTTTTGAACAATAATTATAGTTATTGGTATGTTGTAGAACTCAGGTCATAGGTATTTTAGTCATTATAGTATTATCAAATTTGTAGGCTTTGAACCAATTTATTATGCTATTAACCTATGGGTATTATTTCATCCTCTATCATTTTTAACGATTTGATACTGTATTTCTATCGATATATTTTTAGTTTGTATTAAAGCAATTATTTTCTTTTTAAAAAAAAGTTTGTATATATATGTATAAATCATCATGATAATATTTATATTACCAGCTAAATATTATGAGATCTATTTAAAGGAAATATCTTTGTTGTTTATTGTAGCTTTTGAACAATAATAAATCAAATTATAGTTTGGTATGTTGTTGTAGAACTAGGGTTATAAAAGTATTTTAGTCATTATAGTATAGGCTTTGAACCAATTTGATAACTTAAGTGTTATTTCATCTTACTTTTATACTATGATTTGAGTATATGTGTTTCTATCAATATTCTTATATATATATATATATATATACTTATATATATATATATATATATATATATATATATATATACTATATACTATATATATATTCACATTTTATGAATATATTTATGACCTCATTTTTTATTTATTTCTTTCTCAGTGCCACTCGATCTTTTTCTTTTGGTAAAATTTTCCTTTTGTCATTTTATTTTGTAAAAAAAAAAGGAAATTAAGATTTGTCAAGGTCCAAATTGTTTTATGGGTAATTATGTTAATTATGTAAAGAATTCTTATTCAAGATTAAATTGTTTTTATGGAATTTTAATTATGTTAAGGTGCATCATTATATCAAAACCCAAATAATATAAATCACCATAAAATGAGTCATCTCTAATAAAATAATGAAAACATGCACACTTAGATAGTAAAAAAATTTATAAAGGCAGAGGAAGTAACATCACATCTTCTACCTTAATATAGCATATATATGGGAGAAAGAGCGTAACCTTTGTTTAACTTTTACTCATACGTTCTAGTTCGAGGAAAGAAAGAAAACACAAATCAAATATATTATCTACTCAAAATCCTTCTACTACTCAAACCTAATCGTAAAAATACTTGGCAGGAGGTATTAAAGAGTAAAAAAAAAAAAAAAAACACATGTTGTTGGAAGAGCTAGAAGGGTGTTTATTTGAAATGATTCATTGTGTTGTAAAAATCTGTTGAAAAATGTTTACATTATAATATCAATAACATGTCTTATGTAATGTAAAGTGAAGAACTTTTGTGATTATCTATAGTACTTATAATCAAATCTAAAAAAGCAGAGAGTTACATTAGCAATGTGTATTTACATTAACATATAAGGTATTACATTTTCATTAATTTTTATCAAATTAATTTTATTCATAATTTTTAATCTCTTTTAATCTTTCATATCTTTATTCTCAAATAACTCATATGATTTTAATCTTTGTTTGGATTTTACTCTAAACACTTAGAATAAGTGACATATAAATACACATGAAAAGTAAGTAGAATGGATGAAACAGTTGTCAACAACTTACTTTAAGCAACCTAATACATTAACAAAATTTTGCATGTTTGCAAAATTATTTCTTAAACTAATTGTTTTCCATGAAGTTGTATTTATTATATGATTAAAAATGTTTATTTTAAATAAATAAATATAGACAAAGCTCACGATTAAAAATATATGTTTAGTATGATCGTTAGTTCAAGATGTCCCCTTAGGATCGTCAAAGGTTGTAGATAGTTAGCTTTATTATCCATGATATTGGTTAAGATGGCGCTCAGTTGGTTTGAACTCTCATGATTCCATAAAACAAAACAAACAACTAATTGTTGTGACTTGTGGCTCTCATATCGGCTTCTAAGGACATGCCTAATCTCTTTTTGTTGGGAAGTTCCTGGGTGTGTCTAGATACTGTTAGGGTGCACTGAGTATTTTTTATGGTGAAGTCGTATCCGCCAGTTGTATAAATACTCTTCTATATGGCTTACATTCAAATATAGTGAAAGTTTGGCGGTCGTTCAGTGGATGTGGGCGGCACACACTACCGAACACGTAAAATCTTGTGTTTTCTTCTTTTTCCTCGATTTATCACCATTGTTGTGAAATCTAGCACTAACAAAAAAAGAGTTACGAAACATATTAAATTTACAGTTTAAAAAACATAGTATATGATGGCAAAACCATACTGAGTCAGTTCCAACTTTTAAATCAAAATTTAAAAGCTAAAAAAATTCATACACCTTTTTGGATCCATAATAATTAGCCATGTCATTCTAGTTTTGGACAAATATTATACATTATTTAAAGTACTAAAAGTCGAAAATGTCAAAGCAGTAATAAACTAGTGTCAGCCAGCGTCAGGCATACATCGGCCGATACATGATCATTGGCTGCGACATTGTATTTTCTAAGTCAATGTTGCAATCATGATTGGGCATTGTGAAATTTTTTGGTGTCTCGTGATCAGCCCATCGCAATATTAAACACGTTATTAGAGCACTCTTTAAATGTGTTTGTGTTGCAACATATATAAGTTTCAATATCCACGACACGCCAATTCACGGCTATAATTTTTTTAAAAGAAATTCGATATAGTAGTCATGGATTCAGAAGGCATTATCATTTTGAAACTAGGGCTTCTTCTTCTCTCCCCATTTGCTATTCTTCACTGTCTCCCTCCTCTCTTGCGATTGGTTTGGGCTCCAATACATGCATTCCCTCTTCCATAACGGTATAACATGGGTTCCACCGGTTTGAGGCATTCTTTAATTCTTGCGTGTGTTCCACTTTTCCATAGCCTTTTTCTTAAATGTCATAATGTTCCACATTTTAACTTAAGGTGTGCAGAAACTACTTTGGTCCTTCATCATTCCGATTAGGCACCTTATTGTTATGTAACATCTTTGAACTATTAAATTATTGATTTTGAATGTCCTTCAGCGTATTTTCATTATATACAAAGTTTAGGTTCATGATGGAGTTGCAAAAGGTCCGCAAAGATCGTTAATGATTTCTTATTTTTGGGATGTTTTTAGTTCTTCTAGGACAGGAGCAGTCAAATATGGACTTCTTCCATACAACTTATGTTGCCATAAGCGATGATATCGGGTTACATGTCAAAACATATATACATTCACACACCACCATTGTTGGAAACATGTTATATCATCTAGAGAAAAAATTAACAAAACATAACAGTAATTTTTTGACACAATTTTCCCACCATGGCGACTCCACTAAGTTGAAAGATTAAAGTTTAGGGTGTCGATAGATTTTTGATCATCAGATTGTCGGTGGTTTGAAGCAAAGAGGTAATCTTTTATTTTGAAAACAGTATTTTTCATCATGTAACGAATGGATAATGGTAATGAGAGGAGTTGGTGAGGACTGAAGGGGCATGGGGCATGGCATGTGGACGTTGAGATGGTATAATTTTATGTGATGCCATAGTAGCCTTGTTTTGTGTTTTTGTGTGCCCAGGTAGTGTGGGAGGACTAGTCCCATTGACCATTGCTCTCCCTTTGATCGTGGGAAAAGTACACCCAGTCTTGGAGGTGGGAGCCCGAAACACATCAAAGATCTTAATGTGAAAAAAAAACAAGCCAAACTATGGTTTATTTTGGTTTAGCCAGCTGTCTGGATGAATATCAATTTGCCCTCTGTACATAGAAGTTTTACAACAAAAAACATTTTTGGTTTTGTGGGTTAATATTATGTTTTTATATTTGTTGTATTTGCAAGAATATGTGTACATAAAAAAGAAAAATGATGATATAGACTATTTTTCAATTGTGTGAGTCTGCGAAATCTGCGAAGACTCTTTGCATTGTGTTTGGGTCAGGGATAAAATTCTCTGCTCGCGGCAGAGCTTTTCCGACTCTATGGCGACATGGTTCCAGTACATTTCTACTTGGGGAGGGATAAAATTTAGTCAGGGAGTTTTCTGCAGGTCACGATAGAGTTGTTTAAATGGGGTGTTGCAGGTCTGACATGTAGTGTTCTGCGACAAGACCTCACGGCTGCATGTCATGACATATAGTGGTTTTTCCTTGTGTGTCTGTGACATGGTTTCGGTTTTCAGCTGTGGAAAATGTCGCAACATGGCATTTCTTTGTTCTGGCGAGGTTTGTCTTGGGGATTTCCTAGGTTGACATGGCTTTTCTTGTCCGAACCATCATCAAGACTTAAGGTTTTGGTCGCGACGTATTTAATGCATTGGCTTGGGGTTGCTTTCATCGACCAGGAAGTTTATGTCGCATGAGAAAAATGATCATCGACATAGTTCACTTCTTGGTGGAAGGTTTCTTATCGTGACAAGGAAGACCAACTATCAAGAGGCAAAACCGTGCAGGGTTTTCTATGTCGCGACACTTCTGCAAGGACTATGTCGCGGCAGGGGAGTGCTTCCTGACTCTGGGAGCTCTGTTCTGTGGACTGTGGCCTTAAATGAGGGTTTGTGATATTTTTATGTCTCGGCCAAGTGTATAACAAGCCCGATAGGGTTTGTGTTCGCGTTAGGGAATTTTGGGGTTCTGACATATGATTGGGGCTGGAAGATTTCGGATAGAGTTGGCGAAATTAAGGAGAAATTATGTGACGGTGAGATTCCATCTGACAACGGGGTCTTGAGAGGGAGGGCGCGGCGAGGATTTTTAGTCTGTGTGGTAGCCACCACAAAAGCCATGTCGCCTGTGGAGGGCGAGTGCGCGTAATCGCGCCTGAAGCAGAGCTCCGTCGCCCGTGGTGAGTGCGCCCACCCGACAAGCATGCGGAAGGCGACTACAGGATCGTGCCGGCGGGAGAGTCTGTGTTGAAGCTTACAGGTGTGCTCACACGTGGAAGGCTTTGTTAAACGCGCGCGTATCAGATCTGCCCTTTGTGAAAGACGAGGAAGGCGCCGCGATGAGGACGAAGCGCGCGTGGAAGGATTTGCTAACCCGACAGATTTCTCACATTGCGATAGACTTGTCTAATAACCAAAAAACATAAATAAATAAATAAATAAGAATTTGACCCGGGACATGTCATGAATGAGATCGCGACTTGTAATGTCCCATGTCTCGAGCCTGGAAGGCCCTTTACTGGCTTGAGTCCCTCACATTGTGGCCCTAGTGGGAGTTAAGGTTGACTACCGTCGACCAGATTTTTGTCTCGGGTGATGACATTTTCTCAAGAAAAATCGTGGAGTCTCCTTTGTCTGGGAGCTCTACCCCGAATACAAAACTAACACATATCTGTCTAAGCAGTTACAATATAGTTCAATATATATATATCAATATCTACGGCCACTTGGGCCCTCAACATAATACTAAATATGCATACAAGGCTATGAATCGACTATATATCCTACCAGTTACAAGAGTTCTGATATTTCACTCCTTTAATGTATATTAAACTCAGAGTTCTAATACAGCTAAAACACCCCAGTAAACTCTAAAACAACTACAGAGCTATTCTCAGTTATTAAAATCTACTACTGCACACAACTCCACCTTTTTGCAAAAAGGGGGTCCCACGTGGGGTGTTGAGCTAATGCTCAGTAGGAGAATAAGCCTAAAGTGGGCTATATTCACTTTACACTAGTGAGTCTGATGTTCCAATTTAAACACGATCAAGCAAATCGCGTAGTCCTCACTTTGGTCTCTGCATGACAGCACTCCGGTCACTGTAACTCCCTCACACCTCAGCCTGAAGCCTGCGTATGAGAATTTCCCATTTTTGTTGTTTGGACAACCTCCGATATGTATATCTGATTGGGCGCTCAGGCGATTGATATATTATTTAATCGGACTACCCTCACGATGAATATCAAATTGAATGCTCAGACCGATTGATATTTTTAATTCTGGACTACCCTCAAGATATGACATTGTTTTAAGACAGCCACTCGACCTTTTTTCTCTAGACTCATCCTCTCTTAGCACTCACTCCTTATAAATAAGTTGTTCTAGGTCATCCCATGAATGCATGTATCTTCTAGTTCCAATAGGTCTAATCACGCCAAATATAAACATGCATATTCAAACACAATCATGTTATGTAATTGTACATTTCATCCACATCCAATTAGCTCACTTGGGCTGGGATCAAAGCTCACAAGCTCAAGTCTACTTGATTGCTATTCAACATATATTTTCAAAATAATATATTTTGGGAAGCATGCTTGTTTGAATAATTAGAAACCTGAGTTTACTATTCTGAAAATCACAAATCATCGGTTCACTTTGTGAACTTGGGTTTCAAACCAATTCAATACTCAATCCAATCAATACATGATCAACACCAAATACCACACAATTTTATACCAAAATCGAGAAGGTGCAGCCGGCCTGCTCATTAATTTTCAAAAATTTGTATCAATTAGGTCCCAAGGTTTGGGACCGATCAAAAAACAACCCCTCGCATTCAACCAAACGATACAGTCCCAAAGAGACCACTTGAAACAGACCTCTAGGCAAGTGAGGCTCCCTACCTCTCGGAGTTTGAGGAAACTCCCTGAAATCAGTGCATGAAGGCCTCTCAGTCAAACTGACTGCTATTCTAGTCCAGAGAGGCTTGAAGACGGATCTTAAGAATGATTCTAGAGAAGTTGAATCTTTACTCATAATGAGTCCATTTTATAACAGCTACTGGTTGTCCACTTCCCGTTTTCTTTTGGCTTTTTTGGGTTTCAGTTCTTTTTGCCAAAAAGATAGATCTCTTATTCACTATCTTGTCCTTTAGTGACTTAAATCCATTTAATTAATTCCCTTCTTTCTCAGGTTTGACATTGATTTTTCTCTGAATATTCATTTTAAATTGTTCTCTACTCATACCACTTATGGCACATGAGTACATGTTATATGTGACTTTAAACTATCGAAAATGTTTAAACACGAAAAGCGAGTATATATATAGAAAAATGTGTAGCTTCAGTAAATATTCACGAGAATTTTACGTTACTTCAACTTCAGTTGAGGGCGATTCCAACGGTAATCCACGTCGTCCGAGAATAAATTACGGTTTTTTAGCTGAAATTTCATTTTATGTATGTCGAGTACGATTTTGTCCCTTCTTCGCGGTATTTAGAATTTCTCGGGTCTTGTTCTCCCCTCCACATAAAAATTTGATCGAGAATTCTGGACAATCGATCCTCACATGCATAGCGCGCATATCATGCATATAAACCTTAGCCATTTAAATGTTAAATGGCTAAGCCCACGTACCTTAAACAAGAAGGGATGAGTGGCCCGCGTCTGATCCCTCGCTCCCGCATGGACTCCCTCCACTCTCCATAATTACTCCATAAGTACCCTCACTGGCCTCCACGGTCCATTGCGAAACCTTATCATATCAACAATGCACCAACCCGGCGGTCCTTCCTGAAGGTCTCATCAGTCGAACCTCGTCGGCCCGATCCACCACGGCCCGGATCGGGTATACTGGGAGCATGGGCGTGAAAATACAGTGGACACCTATCATCGCTGGGGCGATGTGCCAGCGGTGCAAGCGGACCTTCGCCTCCTCCTCGGTACCTCGAAGGCCCGACAAACCGGCGACTTCCGCTTGCGAACGACCCACCTCCTCTCTCTTGGGCATCACCTTGAAGACACTGATCCCCCTTTCCCGGGCTGAGTGTGGGGCGTCGCACATCAGCATGAGCTCTTACGTCGGCTCACGAGGCGAAGTGAAGACGGCTTGGCAAATCAAGCTCACCTTCTCCGGAGGTGTCTCTAATCAAATCGGGACCATGTGGATCTCTCTCCTCCGGTCCACATCCCAACGGTGTTGACCCTACATGGCCTCCTTCTGATACCTCATCTGATTGCCATCCGTATGCTAAACCATTAACTATTGTTTTGAAACCTGCAATTCCACTAAGAGACGGTACTCTTCAGCATATGATCCGGGACGCGCATGCATGTCACTAATACCACTGTATGTAATCGTGGCGTGTATTACACGGTTGTGCCAGCTTTAACACTTCAAAGTGTGGCAATCTTGCGTGATCAGGTTGACTGATCATGTCATGGACCAAACATCTGTAAGGCTTGCCGACTCAACTTAAGCACTAATGATCTCGAGGAGTGTCGATGCCGGTCAATAGACTCCTATCGCTGACTAAAAATATAGGCGACGCTTTGTGTGGTGGGGTTTCATCTCAGAGCAACATAATTTTAAACACTTCAAGCCTGTACATTCTCGGTCGGAGATATAAGTTCTCTTTCACAAACTCAAGTTTCTACTGAGGATTCTGTTTTGCTGCCTTTTGCCCC
Source organism: Tetrastigma voinierianum (assembly GCA_016808115.1). Classification (NCBI taxonomy): domain Eukaryota; kingdom Viridiplantae; phylum Streptophyta; class Magnoliopsida; order Vitales; family Vitaceae; genus Tetrastigma; species Tetrastigma voinierianum. The sequence continues at coordinate 156,902 of JAEQBH010008491.1, read as the reverse complement.
ACTCGCGTTATAGATCATTTCCTGGATTAGTTAAGAGTCTTGTTGGGGTGTGTGAAGGTTGACTCAGCCCTAAAGGGTGAATGTGCCGTGCTGCCATACCCGAAGCTACAGTGCGATGTATGTGTACACCATGAGGCATGATCTATATATCTGTGACTTATCCAGTTCTCATGAAGCGAGTCATAAATCTCTTGGATGACTACTCTCCACCACAGGGAAGAACACTGTATCCCATGCCTTCTCTGAATGCCTTATAAGCCAAATCTCAGAGGATTTATTATGTGGATGTGTGACTTCAGTGGATCCAGACCTGATACAACCGATGACATCCTTAATCATGTCAAGCGACATCAACAACTATGTCCACACCATCTACAAGGTCACTCAAGCTATTCGCATGACTGTCTGACCAGGCGCTGACCCTAAACCTGTGAAAAATTCTTGGGGTGCTGGCGCGCTTTGAAGCGGCGGTTCTGAGCTGCGTGCGCGGAGGAATATCGTATCCTCTCTGTCCCTACCGGCCCGGCCCAGGTTCCTCTTAACATGGGTTCACCATGGGGCGATCCGTCTGCCTTGCCGGTGTGAGTAACTCTGTCTTGACCAACTGTAATCTGTGGTGTGAAACTCATGTGAATTGAAGTCTTACGCCTCTTCCCAGAACTAGAAGTGATCACCTCCGCTGCCAGCCGCCTCCATGGTGCTGGGCATCTGGATCTCCCTGTAGTGCGGGACCTGCGTCCCGACTTGCGATTAACGCTCAGAAAGCGAGGAACCCTGGTCTGCTGAGAATGCGTGAAGGCCATTGTGCGTCTAATACCCGATGATCAAGATTCATTGTCCTGAATGTTAACGTGTTCGGTCTCTACCGACTCATCCAGCTACCTCGTGACCTTCTCTAGGTCAGTGACTTTATCAGTGCGCGTTTCTGATGTCTCCATCTCCCCTGATGAAGCTGTTTGAAGTGAACTTTGGCGTGTTGATGGTCTCTGATGGCGCGCTAACACAATGCTCGGTAGCTCTTCTCCGGTGGGGAGTAGATGTCATCCACGAAGACTCGACAAGCGATCACGAATGGGGTTTAGAACACCCGTGCGGGGGCATAGCCTGTTAGCCCGTGATCAGGGCATCACCGTAGCTCAAGTGCCCATCGCGGTGGATCATAGGATCGTCTCCCTAACTTCTAAGTGATGGTGCTTGATAGAGAGGATCCTGCTGGCGGAGTAGACTTCGGCGCTCCTCTGTTGGTCGGAATAAATCCGCCGATCTCTCGGTAATGGGTGGAGTCCGGATCATAACCTGTTCATTGCATAGTCAGTGCGGTCGAAGGGTCTTGCCCTTCTTCCTCTGAAGCGGACGCCCGGTGAGTGCTGGTATGACCCGACTTACGCCAGCAGTAACATGCTGTAGTGCTTTGGACTCAGGTTGCACGAAAACCAGGCTGTTTTACCTGCATTTACATTGGGTCATAGAGATGGGGAAAGGTGAAATGTTGGGTGTAACTCGTTGAAGTGACCCTCTTGTGGAGCGAGCGGTCGGTGTAACTCATCGATCATGCCGCTGCTGGGGGCGGTCCAAGTCCGATCTCTCCTGGGTCACTCTACAGGGTAAGGCTGTTAGCCAATAGCGTCTGACACCTGGACTGTGCGCTATATGGGGGAAAAATATCGTGTTTCCCCTTGAAATACCACGATGCGAAAGTCTGTGGTAAAGTGAGTTGGCTCCGCTACTGCGCTCTGATTGATATGCGACCACTGTAGGTATGTCGTGAGTGTCGGGGATGGCAATCGATCATTGTCACCGGGGTCCACGTGGTGGGGTCAGGATCGGCTTCCATGACCTCGACCTCAATTTTTATTCTCACCTGGCCTGATGGAGAACTCACGACCATGTGGCTCCTCTAAGGTCTCTAGAGGTCCTTGCCCATTTCACACCCTATTTGGGCCTCACTCTCTGGCGGAGCAGCTAGTCTAATCAGTGTGTCAAGGGTAATCTCTATCTTATCCTCCACAACACACCTTCTACCGATGCGCAAACCAATGAGTGCGCCACCACTTCTCTGCTCTCCCCGAGATGTCGGAGGATGATCGCTCTCCTAACCTGCAGGTTACTAGGATCTTCACATCTACACCTTCTATATACTGGCTTTGTGCGATAACGTTGCTATAATACCTCACATTTCGGTAAAGAGGAAGCACTTTGAATATAAAATGTGAAGGTGATTGTCGACCGGTATGTGTGGGCCCACTCCTACGTCCTAAGTCCTCGACTAGCCATCTACGTATTTCTTTTATGTAGCAAAGAATCATTTAATTTTTCACTCTCTAACTAGCAATGCACATGCCAATTGCTAATAAGACTTCGACAACCATGAACTGACAGCCCAGTTCATTTCCTAGTGGTGCCTTAAATTCCAGCCACTCAATTTGTTGTTTCAGTAAGGTTCTAAGCTTTTGTTTCCATTTCGGTGGCTCCCAGAAGGAAGGAGGGAGAAGATCTGTTGATGTTCTTGTTGTTCTGGATCTAACATAACGATTCATATCTTCTATCATTCTATACCGATGTGCAATATGGTTCCTCTGTGACAGTCGAATAATCCTGATTCTCGTAGCCGTCATCGTGTATATGTCCTTCATAATTTGAAACATAAAATCACGCGATCAAAAACATCACGACTAGCACATATCTTATGTCCTTACATTTATAAAACTATTTTGGCAAAAACCAGCTCAGCTTCCACATGTCAAATAAATTTTTTTTTTTTTTAACATCCAGAATTTATTTTGAAAATTTCATTTTTGAAAATTTTGTCTCTGCTATATTTGATATGATTTGATTTGCTAAAATTTTTTTATTTTGAAATTCGCATTCCGCAGTTGGATTGGCCAAGTCATGATGCGTTCGAATCATTCATGTGGATTCACTGTTCCGCAATTCTTGGTGTACAAATACAAAAATTGTATTACAACACAATTCTCTTGCATTACTATTGCAGCTATGTTTTCAGCTTCGCTTCCTATTGCAATACAACTCACCCTTAAGCGATACAGAACTATGATATGATACAATTTCTTCCTAGCTAACCACCTCATATTGCAATACACTTGTCTTACAATGTTGCTACAACCAAACAACCTTCCTTTTCATTGCATTTACAACTCTCAAGCTATTCATTACCATATAATACAATCCCATATTGGCCAAATTTTTTTCTCCACAATATTGTTGTTTGAAATGAGTAGCCAACAGTTCACATAATTTTTCATTATTCATTTCATAATTCCATCTTTGGAAAATTCAAAATTTATTTATATTTTTTTCATTTCCTTACTTTTAAATAAATTTATAAAAATTTATTTTCTTCATTCTTCAGTTTACACCATATAAAACCTTAGAAATTTTTCTCTAATAGACCAAATAAATTTACAGACCTTATTTTTGCTTCATTTATTTTAGGTTTATATACAGGTAAAAATTTTCTCCACCTGTTTTGTTTCATTTGCCGTTTCCAACTACTGGAAGACACGAAATTTTTTCTTTTAATTACGGAAAATAGTCAGAATTTCATAAGTCTCTATGTATAACACTAACCTTTAATTCCATATAAAATTAACAAGAATTTGATCTCATTTCTCAATAAACCAAAATAAATTTCTAAATTTATTTCTGTACATTTCTCTTCGTTTACCTTGTGAACTCAAATTTGTTTTTCAACTTCTATATTGCCTTTGCTAAATACATTCTACATCTTACCATACAACATGAGCATACACACCATCAGCACAATAATTCATCAATCACTACAAAACACATCCAGCATCATTGGTGTCTTTGTTTTGTTAAGTGATTTCTAGGTAATCTCATGCTTAAACTCAACATCGAACCACCTGCAATTGACTGGAGTATCTCTTAATTATATTTCAAGCCCCCAACTCTCAGTCCATGGTTCCAGCCATACTATATCACATCCAAACCACCTAGTGGTGATGGATACCCAAACCGAGGCTCCCTAGGTGATGGTATACCCTAAAGCTCTAATACCAAAATGCGCCCGGCCCTGGGGTCCGTTGACTCTGTCGACCTTGAATGCTCTCATGAATGCCGGGTGGCCCGACGGCCCTACTCACCCAGCGGGCAAGTCTCACTTTGCGGGGGCTGAATACAAAACTTGTCTAAAACACCCATATCTGTCCCAAACGGTCACGATATAGTTCAATATACTCATCGTCTCGTACTTGGGCCTGAGACAATACTCGATATACATACCCAGTATGAATCCGCTAATATATCCTAGATTGCAAGAGTTGCAATATTTTCACTTCTTGGCTGACATATATTAGACTTGAAAGAGTTCTAATACATGTAGTACCAAACCACAGTCAAACTCTGTACAGAACTCCAGCCTCTAGGACGGTAGTCTCCTCATGCGCTGCTATGCAAAGGGGTCCCCGACGGGGTATTGTGCTCGATGGGAGGAATCATGCAAGTGAAACCACTCACCTAAGTGCGATTATGTTCAATTTAAACACACATTCAAAAGCAAGTGCTTGATCTACTTGAATGTCTACATGACCAACTCAGATTCCGAGTCCTCACGAACTCCTCACCACTCGCCCCTAAGCCTCATTATGAAGAATTTCTATTTTATTGTTTATGGACAACCTCGATTACCATATATATAGTTGAATTCTGTAGGCGATTAAATCTATTAAGCTGTTATGGACTTACCTCTCATTGTGAATATATCTCAGATTGGGGCAGAAGGGGAAGGCCCCACCCTTTACCACCATACCTACTATATATATATATCTGGCAGTTGATATTTTAATTGGACTACCCTTGATAATTAATGTTTTTTAGACAACCCTGCAGACCTTTTTCTCAGACTCATCTCTTTATATCTGCGCCGATACCGGGACATTCAGGTCACATATTCAGAATGCATATATGGTTCGATAGATTACAAATGGCACGATATATAACATGAAAATATACTGCTTAATTCCGTCACACCAATCATGTTGTATATTATGCGTTTATCGTCAAATTATGTTCTTGACTGGATCAACCTGATGATAGCGAATTACTTCGACCAACATATATTTTCAAAAATATATATTTTGAGAACAACATTTGAGAATAGTGAAACCCTCGGTTACTATTCTCGAAAAATCCTAAATATCAGTTCGCATGAACACAGGTTTCCTTCCGACCTCCAATCCAATCAATATGATCGACACGAAAATACACAATTTTATACGAAATCGGTAGGTGGAGAGCGTTCAAGACATCTCATTTTCAAAAATTTGTTTCAATTAGTTCAGTTTGAGGACTTAGATCCAGCCCTCAAACACCGTTAACAGGCTGTTAGGTAAACACTTAAATGGGGAATAAAACCCAAGTATGGAGAAACCCCTACCTCTCGGAGTTTGAGGAAACTCCATAAACCAATACCAAATGCAGCCCTCTCATGATAGGCGACTTTCACTTTATTGTCCGAAGATTGCCGACGGTCGGTTCCTTGATATTTCTAGAAGTTCGATCTTCTCCTCTAAACTCAACTCCATTTTCCGTTCAGCAGCTCATTGGTTCTCCCTTCCGTTTTTTTGCTTTTAGTTTCAGGTACCCCATGAGGAATAATTTATTCTTCTCTTGTCGCTAGTGACTTAAATCATTTAATTATTTAATTCCTACTTCTTTCTCCAGTTTGACATTCGGCACTGTCTGAGTGTAGCCATTTCATTGTTTTCTTCTCTTTTGTATATTGCATGGTATATTATCTGTGGCTTTTGTCGCATCAGAAAAGTAATTCATTTTAGCGATACCTCAACGTCTCTTAACTCAGAGCGTCTCCGGAATAATACAAAGAATTTTCGTGCTAACTAGATTTTTTGAGACGATTCCAACGGTGAAATTTGTTTGATATCTGGAGATCTAGAATAAATTACGGCTTTTTAGCTGAAGAATTTCGAACAATCGAAATTAGATTTTGTCCTTATTCACGCAATTTGAATTTCTGGAGTCTTACGCATTGCTTATGCCCGTATTGGCGAGCTTAAGTCATTTTCAATGCGCCTTGATGACCATTTCTTACCATTCAAATTCTTTCCATATATTTCACATAACCATGCCTTTATGTGTGGGTATTGGATTTTTTGGTATCACATGCGTGGGTTTCACAAGCCCTGGAACACACTTTACGGTCTTTCACGCTTCCAGGGACTATCATCGATATCAATGGATGGATCTTTCACCACAGAGGGATTTATCTAACTTCTTGATACGGCGCATAACGCTTTACCATTTCCTTTTAAATTCTGCGACTCATTTTGGATCTTTGTCCAGCATTGCCAAACCCACCATTGAACACCAAACACGATTATCTGATATGTACTCGACATATCATCGAACACCTGGCCTGATATGATTAACCTTTACCAATGACATTCCATGAACACCAAACCGATTCGATCCTCTGCCATCACTCACACCCTTGTGTCTACGATGTTCTCAGAATTGCATGCAATACCAATTAGGTCGTACCTACTCAGTATACATGCTACATATATAATGAGTGCTTATATGTGCATGCCTACTCACATCTTTGCTGTATTTACGCCTGTTTGGACATTTATATCAGAAGACATGCAAATTCAGATCATTCATTCAATTCACACAATTCATGTCGACATATCGTTGAGCATGCATTGACACCACAGAGTCACTACACTTTCTTTCGGTGGCGGCGTGCGGTAACCTCTGGGCCTGGTGGTGACCCGACCATGTCACAATTATTCAACTAAGCCGTATTTATGGCCCTGCATACCACGACAGTATGTTGTTTCGATTGTCGACGATGACATGGGCCTTTCAATCTCGATCAGTATGTATGAGCGCTTTGTATTTTTCATTCCATGTCATCGCTTAACCGAGGTGACACTTCAATCAATCACATATCGGGCGGAAAGCCTCGGTCATCACAACTAGGTCATGAGATAGACCTTAGCGATTTACAACGGGCGAACCAGCACGAACGATCCCACGAAGACTAGCGTTTGCGAACGTCCGACCTTTTCCCGGTTGTGCACGGTGGTGGTAGCTACACTACATCAAACTGGAACAACCATCCGACCCGAGCCGATGGACCCGACCGGTCGTGACTTTCTACCACTGGCATCAATCCAGCTAGCAACTCGCATCCAGCAGAGAAGACCAGGCTAACTTGATGGCCGGTTCATCTCAGGAAACCCGAAAAGCGCATTTTGCAATGGGAAGACACCCAGAATAGCCCTAAAGCTCCTTAGGGTAAAAGATGGCCCTTAGATGGAAAATAAGCCAAGATAGAATCACCCACATCTAGGTGCGTGATACTCGGGTGGAAGCCTCTAGACCGGCGACTCTCGATTTCCGAAATCTCACAGCAGGATCTTAGTGAAATCCTGTTCAGGTTGCGGCTTTGCTGTATGATGCAGTGTTTTTCATTATGACATTTCGTTTTCCATCTTATATCCGTGGTGTTGAGAGAAGGAACCTCTCTCTCCCCTCTTCTCATCTCTCTATTCATTTCCTTTTCTTTCTTCTCCTATTTTTGGTTTTGGCTTTATTTTAGTTAGTGTATGTGGCTCTCATATAGCCATGTGTCTAAATACGATCCTCGCTCGGATTCGTTTCCTGCGAAATAATTTATTTGATTCGATTGATTCAATTGTTTGGTGAACAGCAGCTTATTTCACAGGTCTTAGAGATTCGTAAATCTTGTCCCTTGAGTCCTTGTGACTCACCACCCTAAAACCGTAAAAATTTTGTTATCTCAAAATTCGACAAAACTTTTTTTTGGTCTTCGTTTCTTCAAAGGCAGTCTAACCAGTGGTCGTTTCATCATCTGAATCTAGAAATTTTCGAGCTTTCTTTGAACCATTCTAGCAATTTTATTATTTTTGTCATTTTCGAGGAAAATTAAATTTTCCACAGTTTGCTGATTGATTGAAAAAAAAATCATCGATTCTTTTCCAATGTTAACACTCCTCAAATGAAATACTTATTTTAAGAAATTTGACTAACTTCAATAAGTTGCATCGATAAATCAATTAGCAAAATAACTTGACTTTAAATAAGCAAAGATAAAGAAAAATATATTTAGTTTAAGGGAAAAATCTAGCTAGTCTCTAACTGACATCTCATTTACCTTTTTTTTTCATAAGCAAATAATGTTTTAACTCTTAGTTTTTACCTTAATTTTATTTTTAACTTATAGAATAAGTTAGAAATATATATATATATATATATAAAAGATTTCGTGTAACCCGAGAATTTTTCTTACAATGAGAACCATGAAATACACACCTTTTTTCACCTAAAATCCCACAAGTTTATTCCAGACATAGATGGGTCTTAAAACGTTTGAGCCCCTCATAGAGGACCATCATGACTTTTTAACTTACACCTTGTGTTTTGCATTTGTATAGGTTGTAAGAGCCCTTAACAACCAATTCACTAATAATGATCTCAACACTAGGATAGGGCAGTGCAAATTCAAGTCACTTTTTATTACCTTGTGATCATTGTTTTTATATACAATATTTAAAAGAAGTAAAGAGGAAATATTTTATTAGATAATGATTTTTTGAAGTTATCAAAATGAATAAAATATAGTTATGGTAATATATATATATATATATATATATATATACCATATATATATGATAGGATATATAGAAGCCAGGTGTGGGCATCATTGTGACCAGAAAATTAGTGAGGATATACCATCCATGTAGCTATTCCATAACGAAGGCGAAACAGGCCCGGCCAGTTAGGCCCCAGAACATGGTTGGAGACGGAAGGCCCATACGGCCCGGTCAAACCATATCTTTACAAAATAGCAGAAGATGGAATATTCACTAAAAAAGGCGATCACGTTAGATCCCGAATCAAGTCCTATTATAAAGGGAAGGAAAAGAAAGCGAGAAGGCAGATTGTGGATGCTGACCAAGGAAGGGGATTATTCAAATAAACTCCTTTTGACTAATCCATTAACTAAATCTAGTGACCTTCACATGGGGAAACCTATCCTCAAGGGAAGAATCCACAATCATCGTCAGTGGATGAATATCAATTCTCATGTGAGGCAGCTCAAACAACTAAAGTGCATGATACTAAATGACGGAAAAAACATTCTCTCTCTTTTCTCTCGAAGAATCGACTTAGGCATCGAGATGAGCCCGGTATGGCTTCGCCCGACCCTCTTGTTACGTTTATTCTTTTTAAAGGCGTGTGCGCATCGAAGCTTTGCGATCGGCGTTGCAACAATCTACCCGGTAACCGGTGGAAGCGTCGCCGGTTTGGCTCCTCGGCGATCTTGGTCCCGACAACTCAACCCGGTTAGGTGCAGAAAAAGAGGCATCATCAGTTAGTGCCGTCTGGCCAGAACATGATTCCTTCGCAAAACGCAAGCGATTCCTCGATTCTGATGTTATCAACGAGACACAAGCGGGGTAACACTAATCACGGGGACCACGAAATCCACCGGTGATATGAAGCGGCGAGCCCGCGGGGCGGTGGAAGCGATGCAGCCAATACAAAGCGAGAAGTGGGCAACCTTTGTCGGCAGCTCGACGAAGAATTGGAAGGCGGCTTACCAGACCACAACATCAGCGAGAGGAACCGCGGCAAACCCGGGGGAAGGCGCAACACCTCCCGGAAGAGAACCGCGGTGGCGACCACGGGGAGCATCAGGCGAGAGCGAGTCCTAGTGAGCCCGGGGGACATGGACCACCAGCCCCAATAAGGGGGGAAAGCGAGAAGCTGTGCCCGGGAGGCGGCTGGGTGGGCTGACGCCAAATCCGCCTCAGCTAGGAAACGGGAACGGTCGTAAGGGCGGGGAGGTTGGCGCGCTAAAGCGAGTCATCAGTGAAGGAGTGGGTGAAGGGGCGAGCCTGGCTACTATGGATACCTTGGTGCGGTAAAAGCCCGGGAATCTCCCTTCCACGGTAGAAGTGCTTTCCACTACTTGGGAAATTCGAGTCTCGGGTAGAAACATTGATGGAATCACAGCGATCGTGATCACCTGCCTAAAATCGGGATGTTGCATGGGTATGGACCGGGTGAGTGAGACTTTAACCACTCACGCGCTCGAAAGGCGACTTTGGCACGGTTAAACAAAATTCCCCCTTCTGTCCTATCATTTGCCATTCGAGGGAACTAATTTGTTCGCGTTGTGTCTCTCTTCATCAGACTGGGACATCTGACTAACTACCATCTATTAAACATCATGAAAGGATCGACGGAAAGTTTGAAATCATTGTGTACACAATTCAGCATGTGATCCCTAGGAATGTAAGGCCATGCAGACGAAAAATTCACCGTCAGAAGCACTGTAGCGAGTTCAGACTCACAATCCGAGTTTTGATGTTCTGCTATCTCGAAGAACCTCAGGCTGCATGGCCGGTCCTCGCAGCCCGAAAAAGTACATCTTGGCGAGGCCCTCGCATATCAAGGAAACTTCCAGCGCGCGAAAAAGGGCGACGACGAGCGGCGGCTGGGGCGAGACAAAGCGGCGAGAGAAATCGAGCTCGGGGCGGGGCGATCCCTAAAAAGCGGGGAGTCACCGAGGCCGTCACAGGCCCTGGCCCGAAGGAGCAACGTATTACCCGTCCGCAGCGCTTCACTCCACGCGACCTCGGTATCCTGAAGTCTGCGTAGTGCTAGCGGCGAATTCACGAGATAGCGGCGCGGGAATGAAGCGGGAATCCCGCGACAAGGGATAACACGAAATATTCACGGTCCGAGGTTACGATTCACGGACAACGCATACAACTAAGAAAATAGAATATTTGTCTGTGCGGATATCTTGGCGTTTCGCATATCTCGAGAAGATTGGCTTCAGTAGATCAAACCCGCCGTCGAGGGCCGAGAACCATAACGGCCGAAACTTTCGGCGGTAGCCATCTCGGCGAACATTGTTAAAGCGCGACAGCCCACGGGAAATCCAGTGATCTGCGAGAAGTTTCTTCGTGGAGGAGGAGAATCTAGTTATTTCGAAGAAAAGCCCACCCTCACGAACGCAAGATCAATGGACATGGGGAAATACAAGCGGTATCGCCGTGCGGCGAATCGACACTACCATCACGTTCTCTGACTCAGATCTGGAAGGGTGCCAGCACCCCATGACGACTTCGGTGGTAGTCCAGCGCGCGGTGTGGCGGCCACCCGCGATTCACCGGGTTTTAATTGATAATGGAAGTTGGTGACATCATCTTGTCGACGCCGACAAGATGGGTATTGGAAGAAAAGCTGGATCGTCAGCACATTCTTGGTTCGGGAAGAATTTTCTGGTTGGGCTCGATCCGGCGAACTCTGCGACACTGAAGGAACCCCACCGCGACGGCAGCGGTAATGAAGGTTCCATAAGTGGGTAGCCGATCGGCCTATAATATCTTTGCCTGGCGGAGACCCTCCTCAGCATAATAAAGCCATCCCTCGGTATATCACGCCAGTAAATCGAAATTCAGCCAGCGGTGAAGATAGATTAAGACGATTCGAAATCAATGAGTTGGCGGTGTTACTACGTATCATGAAACAAAAAGCGATCCGTCACGTGAGACGCCGGCGAGCTTGATATCTTGACGAGGTACTCCCGCAGGCAGAGCCCTCGAGAGGAACTTTGAACTGTGCCATTGGATGACAACGAACATCTAGCCATTTGGCTCAAGACTACAAAAGGGTCTCAAAGGCTTCTCTTGCGGTTTGAGGCGGAATAAACGTTTTACATGAATGAGCGGAACATGAGTGACCTACGATAATTACCGTAAAAGCCCGAACGCAACTTGAGTCTAAAACCGGTTAAATATAAAAAACACAGGAGTTTAGCACCCGGAAAATAACCTTACCAGAGTGGTGGCACTCTTCTGGCCGGGAAGGCGATAAAGTAGAATACCTCGAGTGGCTAGCTAACATTGTGCCGTCAGCCCGAGTGATGGCGACTCTGCATCGACTTCGCGGCCGCCGGCTCGAAAGCGTATGAAGTGAAAACCCTCACCGAGAATCGGCCTCCTCGTGGGCGCCCTGTGCTGAACTACTGATTTATGGATGCATTTTAGAATACAGCGGTCGGCCATGGACCTCGGTGACCGGGAAAGGTGGCGCGGCGCCGGTTCGATCCTGGCTGCAAAGACCTCTGCATTGCCGGGGTATGTGGTTGGACTCGAAACCGCGGTGTCTCACGGGAGACTAGTGAGCGGGATGTTCAAAGCAAATTGGTCGCGGCGGCCAGGTATACGTAGGCGACATGTTGGTGAAGTCACATTATGACCTGCATATCCACCCATCTCTACGAGGCATTCCTAGATCCACGAGAAATTATAACATGGTAGAACCCTGACCAAATCGCATATGGTGTCAGTAGGAAAATTTACGGGTTCATGATTAACCTGCAAAGGGAGTGGCGAATCGGACAAAAAATAAAAGCATTGCTTTCGACATGCAAGTGGCCCTCGAGAATAAGAGATCCAGTGGTAGCAGGGGTTCTGTTTTAAAAATTTCGTATCAGAAGCGAGTGATAAATGCAGGCCTTTCTTGAAGTTGAAGCTTTAGGTGGGACGGCATCATGAAAAATCACGTTAAAAGCATTGGACCTCCTCTCTGTTTCTAGTAGAGTCCGTTAGGAGAACTCCTCACTTTGTACTTAGCCTTATCAGTTTCTCGGCCGGTCTGATGCTAAATGTGAAACGAGGAAGCTATTGAGTTTACCTCTCTATGATCGAGCCTTGAGGGGAGGGTGCAGGAATGGAAAAGTTAATCACCGCAGGTGACTGCGGCCAGGCTCAGTCCCTGTTCGGTGCTTCCATGAAGTCCGAGTGCAATGAGCGGGTATTACACAAGCCGGGTCTGGAGGTTGGTGGAAGTGAGCCATGATAGCCGAGTTGACATCAGATTACGAGCCGAGAAGCGCTATAAGAGGACCGAGATCGTAGAACCGTCGTGGATTAGCTAGATGAGGCTTCTTTGAGCCAGCGACCCGGAGGACGAACACCGCCATGGAAACTCTTGGGTCGTTCACTCAGCTTTGGGGGTGGGCGGGAGCTTGTCTCCTGCTGAAGGGGATAGATAGTGAATCTTTTCGGGTTTGGGTTCCGTGCCATTCGCAGAAGGCCGAGAGTATGGGGCCGTGCGAGGCCTCAGCCTCCCACTCATTAGAAGTCGACCAGCTAAGGATCCACGGTGACTCAACGATGATGGCGGTCGAAGAAAGATATACGAAAGACCAAAATTGAGAATGGTGTTTATATCTCAAAGGAATTAAAGTGATTTGCTAAAAGTTTGTATTGATTTGAGATTGAAATCGTCCCCAGACTACGAGAATACACAGACACGACATGGCAAAACAGCCACACTTGAAGAGGCTGCGGCGGGTCGCGGGTGAATACCTGCGGAACTATATCGGCCCGCCTGGCATGATGGTGCCGAAGGCTGGGGATCCGTCTTGGCCCGGATGGACCACAGCTGAGATTATGTGTGACGGAACCTGGGACGACCCAAAGCTAAAGGTAAGGTCTTCGGTTTCCCAATCACAGGGGTAGCGCGAGGATTCTTCACCTTTCTGATGCATGGCGGAGAAGACCGCGGTATGTACTAAGGGAAGTACCGCGGCATATCGCGGAAATCATATGGACTCAGGCGTTAGCGAGGAAGAAAGTTTTGAAATGAGGACCCCTACGATGCTTAAAGATCGCGACCGACCCTAGTCAAAGATCGCGGGAATCTGCCCGGAACACGCGCCAAAATATCCGCGCCTCGTCAGAGCCCACCAACATCAATCCTGACCCTGGCCGGTGTGGGGGTTGGACGTCATTGAGGCCTTTGCCCATTGGCAAGGCAATGTAAATTCATAATGCGTCGTGGTGGATTATTTCCGCAAGTGAGCTGACTTGGGCTTTGCCGCCGGAGGAACGAAGATCACGCAACTTTGTGGCTGGCAAACCATCCCTTATCGTTCGAATCGAGACCTAGTATGTGAGATAATGTGTGGGCCGATTCGACGACACAGTCGGGGTTTTGTGCGAGGCTTCCGGAACCAAAAATTAGTACTGAGTCGCGCGACTACCATGATCAAGCGGACGGGCTGAAGTCACCATCGAGAACCCTTAAAGGCGCCTTAAAGACCCGAGCTAGAATCTTAAAGGAAGTTGGTGGAATACCTCCCTCGAGGTACTATGGACCCTCTGGGGGCGACCACGGAAATTGACCTTCGGGAACCCTGTTTGCCTTAGCTAGCTATGACGATAGCCACCGTAGGTTGGAATAAAATCTCCTAGGTGAGTTAGCATGGAGAGACAGGCCAAAGGGGCCACAGTCGAACTTGGAACTACTGTGGATGAACCTTGTGATCAGGCTAGCGGTGCTGAAGAGTATAAGGAAAGCGAAACTTTGAATCTGCACTCTGATCTCAAGCCCGAGTTGTCTGCAGGATTTGGTCTTAAAGCTACGCCGACGGGAGAATCAGCGCGGCAGGAAACTGTTTTTATTTGGGAAGTTAACAATAACTGGGTATTGAGACCGGGCAATTCTGACTTCGAAGCGGAGGGAGGAAAAATCTTCCGCATCTTGAACTTCGGGAGGGCTGACGTTTTTACCAGTAGGCACTGGTTGATAATAAAACCTTATCAATTCTTATGTGACGAGTCTAGGGCCTGCAGCCAGGTAATTGTAGTATCTCAGTCTAGGATATATAAGGAAATATACAGTGAAAATTCCATAAAAATAAAAGTCCCTCTTTATTCCAATAAATCCATATTCAGTTGTCAGTGATCATGTGATTACATCTTGAAAACACCGATGCAACTGAGTCGCGAAAAAAAAAAAAAAAAAAAAAGGAGGGAAGGCCACCATTTATAAGGAGAGATTGAAGCTTCCGAAAATTCACGCATGGCGTTCAGTTCCTCCATAAGTCTCGAAGGCATTAATGACGGTTCGCCCTTTTTCGAGGACATGCGAGGCGTTTCAGTTCACAGCTCTTCACCCCAAAGTAACAGGCGGGTTGGTTCCTCACGAGTCGCCGCTGCGAAGTCACGCGCGTGTCGGCTCACTTTGGCGAGCTCCTCTACTCTGCACGCCCTGTTGCCCAGCATTGCCTCGAAGTCGAACCGACTCGGGCTTCCCATAGCCATCTGGCAGGCGCCTAAGGCCACGAGGCGCGGGAGCCCGATTTGCTCCACTTGCGAGCTCCTCTACTGCGCCGCAGGCCACGCTGCCTGAAGTCGGGGAACCGGCTTCGACTACATCGCCACCATCTGGCTGAAACGTACCGAGCCTGGCGCCAGGCGAGACCGCCACTTTGTGAGCTCCTACCACTCTGCCGCACGAGCCCGCAGCGCCTCCAAAGTGAACAGCTTTCGGGCTACCATATCGCCGCGCCCGACTTGAGCCATACGAGAGCCCGCAGCGCGAAACGGTGCTCACGCTGGCGAGCTCCTCCTCTACTGCTGAGCCGCGCTTCCTCGAAGTCAAACAACAATTCCATCGCTCCGCTCTGACTTGAAACGCCACGAGGCACGGCACCCGGGAGCCCGGTTGCTTCACTTTGTTGACTCTACGCCTGAGGCCACGCGCCAAGAGTGAAGCTCGAGCTTCGCCATACGCCGGCTGTGTCGCCCTCGCCTGCCGCCACTCGGCAGGCGCGCCACGAGAGCCCGCAGCGCGAGGCTTCCGGTTGCTCACTTTGTGACCCGCCCGGTTGCACTCGAGACGAGCGAGCTCAGCTACTTACAATTCATATTGGCGAGGCTCATCCCAGCTGAGATGAGCGAGCCCCTCGCCCATCACCCAGCGAGCCCTTGGCGCACTCGAGATGGGCGAACCTTTATTCTGTGAATCATATTAGCCGAGGCTCATACGGCTTCGGATGGGCAGGCCCACCCACCATACACTTTGGCGGCGCGGCGCACTCGAGGCGGGTGGGCTCGCTGCTAATTCATATTAGCCAGAGGCTCATCCCAGCCGATGGGCGAGCCTACGCATCCACTGACGAGCGCCCATTTGCACTTTTCAGGGGCGGGCCAGTCCGCCGCCTGATTCATAGTGTGAGGCTCCATCCCACCAGCTTCCGATACAGGCGAGCCTACATTCGCTGGCGAGCTGCCGGCGCCTCGAGCGGGCGAGGCTCGCCGTACAATTCATATCGGCGAGGCTCATCCCTCGGCTTCGGATGGAATGACCCTGCTATTGCGATGACTGAGCCCGCCCTTGCACTCGAGCCGAACGGGCTCCGCCATATTCATATCGGCGGCTATTCTGCGGCAGATGGGCGAGCCCCTCTTGTCGGTGGCGAGCCCGCCGCTGCACTCGACGAGCGGACTCCTTCTTGCCAGCGTTCACGTAGCCCCGAGGCTCGCCACGGCTTTCGAGATGGGCGAGCCTCTGCCCGCAGCGAGCCCTTCCAGCACGCACTCCGGTGAGGCGGGCTCCTTTCTTACAATTCATATTGTGAGAGCTCATCCCCCGACTGGTGGGTGACCCACACTACCCCTCTGGCGAGCCCTTGGTACACTCGGATGGGCGGGCTCCTTCGTCCAATTCATAGTGGCCGAGGCTCATCCCTCGGCTTCGAGATGGGCGGAGGCCTACTATTCCGTGGCAGAGCCTTGGCCTGCCCCTCGGTGACGATCGCGCTTTGCAATTCATCACCCGGCGAGGCTCATCCCTCAGCCGGATGGGCGAGCCCCTACTATTCACGGTAGCGAGTCTTCGCGGACTCGACGGTCGAGCTCCCTTCCTACCTTTACGCCGGCGAGCTCTTCCCGGCGGCGGCTATTCCAGCCTTTCGGCGAGCCTCCGCCAGCGGCCCCCAGATGAGCTTCGCTCGCCTCGAGCATTGGCGACCTCGGCGAAAACCGAGCCGCCGCCCGGTCGATCGAACCGAAGGCCCTGCGAGACCCAATCGGCGACTCCACCACTCCAACCATATGATGAGGGGAACCAAGCGATTCAAACGGGATGTTACCACAAATTTCAAGCGTCACCGATTCTAAATTCTTTGAGATCTTCGTCAGGATCTCTCAAATGGGTGACAGTTCATGAAAAAGAATAAAGATATCTCGATTCAGAACATGGTTTCAAATGGGTATTTATTGAAAGGAAGGCTGCAGTGTCGTTTGGGCTGAAACGAAAAAAAAGGGAAGAGAGTGTTCGACATCGGGAAAGCATAAATGAGTACAAAAATTTAGGCATCAGACGGGCTGAAGATGAAGGGATCTCGATGGGATGCGGCTCACAGGAATAATTAGTATCGGACCCCTCCTCCTCTGTCCTTGGAGGTCAAGGTTGAAATCTAAATCTGAGTGCCTTTGAGCGGCCTTCACGTTGCAGCGAAGGCACGAAGCGAGCCCGACTTGATCTCACGCGGTGCGATAACCTCATCCCTGCGAGCAACCATGTTGATTTCTTAACGATGAAGATACAACGCGCCAAACCCGCTGCATTCATCGCTGGTAGTCTTGATAAATTTACGTTCGGAAGGCTGACGGCGGTCTCAGCCAACGCGCCGCCCTACGGAAGCCTACCATGACAAGCGACTTGAGTTGTTTTGCTTTGTTCGAATCACCGGTAACCCCACGCGGCTCCACGAGATCCGGCGCGCGCGCCGGAGGTGACTAGCTCCTCTAACCAACGAAACCGTGCGGGCGGATCTAAACTCCATCGAGGTCTGGGCCAACTACTGCGACTGGGCTGCTTCAACCTCCGGGTCACCTCGACCTTCGTCAAAAAGCCACTCCGGGACACCGTTCTCTCCAGCCACTACGCGAAGCGTATTAGTATGTAGATCGAACTTGGCGGCTCTGTTCTTGAACGTCTTGCTCGATTCACTGCGATAAGCCCGCTCGAAAATGGAAAGCCACCTTGGCTTTATAAATCGAGGCGTCTTCACGCATGTTTCTCGTCGGTTGGCCTTATCGGCGGGCCCTTCAAATGGTGGCAGCACGCATGTCGAACCACCAACGTAATGTTCCGACCACGGAAACGACATGAAAATAAACACAATTCTGACTTACGAGCAATCCACGAAAAGACAGCATGGCTTCATGTTGCTTAATTCGCCCGATCCCAATGTCGAACTCGGAGAATGGATGAGGCGGCATTTCTTTTAAATTCGACACTAAGCGGAAGAAGCCTTGGTGTACCGAGATTTTGCTTGATTTCTTTTTCGGGCTCCGCCCGTCCCAGGGGTGACTTGGCAGCGTTGTATGGAAGAGGCGATTCCATACGGTTATAAAGCGAGCCGTCGGTGACGAAGCGGCGAGTTACTGAGACCGCTGCCTTGGCGTAGTAGGAGAAGATGTGCGTCAGCGGGCGGCGACCCACCGCTCACAGGGCGAGAAGAGGACCGCGCGCCCGTATTACGAGGCCTCGGCGGCGGCGATGCCCTCTCAGGTTCGAGCAGAGGAAGAGGAACACCCCGACCGAACCTTGGCGGTGAAGCCGGTCGCTCGGAGGAGTCCATCTTTTTTCTCTTCACACTGGGGCTTAGAATATGGCCCCAAATGGCCAAATCCTGGTGGAGTGAGCGTGATGCAGGCTGGCGAAAAAAATCGAGGTAGAAAGTGGGGGCCTCAAAAAGCGATGAAGCGTCGCGAAGGCGACAAATTAGAGGAACTAGGGAATGTTGACATCAGCCACGCATGAACGTGAGCATTCCTCAACGGAAACCTGTGGCGTCTTTGCATCTGATGAGGTAAGACGAGCATCCTAGGAAGCATAAGGAAAGCTTAAGGTCGGGAAATTATTCGTCGTCTTTAGATAAATCAAACCAAAGTAATACAGAAAACACTCACGAAGGTATCGGGTGCTCCGTCACACAGGCACCCCAGGGTATGTCATCCACGTCACGAGAAGCCATACTTTTGATTGGAACCCTTGAAGAAATATGTCCTTTCCATGACCGGTCTGCGAAGAAGGAAGGTCGAGATCACGGAGGTCTCCGGCATCTGGAAAATATTAAAACCCTCATAAGCCAGCAGGGCGAAAAGATGTAAGAGAAGCAGAGCTTACATTGATGAGCCTTGAAGCCTTGTCCTTGAAAAGAATAAACCGCTCAAAATACCCCGACCATTGGGAGCGGTGGAGAGCAGATGTTAGAAGTATTGAAGAAATTCTTTTATGAAGGGTGAGAGGAGCGAGGCATGCTTCAAAACAGCCTCAAAGCGACCATACCGGGCACGAGAATGGGTGTAAAGGTCCATCGGAAACCTGCTCAGGACACCGGGGAGAGGCCGATAGCTCAGCAAGGTAGACCCATATGAAGGACCAACCTGGGGCCACCTTGGCATACGAGGCAATGAGTCTGAGAAGTCCAGGCCCCTTGATTTCTCGGGGTTTGCCTCTTTCTTTACCACCTAAGGGGAAGGGAGCCTCGAGGCAGGTTGAGGCCCTGCATTTGTCGAAAGCAAGCAGAGGCATGACCTGCAGGCCGGCATCACGAGAAGAGTCATCGCTGATCGCAAGAAAAGAAACGATTTGGATGCTGGCGTAAAGCCAAGCGATATAAGCGAATCAGGGCGACTTAACCCTAGAGCCTGCGTCGTATCAATGCGAAAGAAACACGGGGCGAGGGGCGCGGAACTTTGGGATGAGGCTTGGAAAGGACCCGACACTAAGCAGACAGGAGAAAAATCAGGCGAAATAAGAACACCAAGAAATATAGAGCAAGTAGGGTTGGTGGAAGGAAGTCAGAGCTGGGAAGGTGACAAAGCTGACAAGGGTATGAAAAACAATGGCGAAGAGCTGAAGCCATTATTAACGCACCGCGTGTAATGGTCGGGGTTAGTGTAATCCATCGAGCAAACACGGGGAAATAACAACCGTAGCAGGATTAATCCGCGACCCTTACCCAGCGGTCATTACCACGAGAGTGCAGATGACGATGGGGATCTGAGAACTAGGCGGTCATCTCGCCGCCCAGCCCCGAAAAGGTGGTGAGGACCACCCGTCCATGTCCTTCCACCAACAGCAGCTCAAACAAGGGCCTTAAAGGCCCGTTGAGCCCGAACATGGATTTGGAAGAACAGGAAGGCCCATACACGGCCAGTCAAACCATATCTTTACAAATAACAGAGAGATAGAATGATTCCACTAAAGGCGTCACATTCGTCCAGTCAAGTCTATTATAAAGGGAAAAGCAGAGAAGACCGTTAGTTGAATTACTGATAAGGAAGGAGGATTATTCCCGATAAGCTCTTTGACCTTCAATCCATTCTAACTAAATCTAAAGTGACTACATGAGGAAACTATCCTCCATGAAGAACCTATGTCTTGACCAGTGGATGAATATCCGCGTTATATAAAACACAAGGCCGCTCCAACACTTATAAAAGATGCGCCAATACTAGCAACCGAAAAGCATTCTCTCTTTTCTCTGAGAAGAATCCTGACTTAGGCATCGGAGCAAGGCCCCGGGGTGAGAAAGCCCTCGTAGAAGCCCCTCTTCTTGTAGGAACGTGCGCATCCGGAGGCATGTATGGAGCATTTGCAACAATCCTACCCCAGCCTGACGAGTGGCATCAGCCCAGTTTGACTCTCGAGATACTTAGAACAGCCTGACGACCTGACACGCTAAGGCCCGATTCAGGTTAGAAAGAAAAGGCATCATGATATATATATATATATGGGAAGGTAAATGAAACCATCGCTGCAATAATGAGGTTCTCACCACATGGCATTAGGATATCATCTGATAGGAAGGCCTTAAAATGCAAGGGAACTATAACAGTAAGAAGAATGAAAACCATGAAGGTATGTCCTTCTATTTCTTCATTATTGTTGTGTAGATATCTAGATTTTTATCTTGAAAAGCCTAACATGTAGTGTTAATATACCACCATCAGAATTTTTTCTGGCATGAGTTGAATACCAACCTAATTGCTAATCTCGAGTAATAAAATGAAAGGCAAAGCAGATAAACAGTGATTTTTTTTTAAATGTGTGTGCAAGAATCAGTAATATTCCATTAGACAACCCACATGAATTGTTGTAAGATGCAAACATAGCTACTTGTTAGAATGAAAAATATGAACTAAAATGTATTGAAACTTATCATGAGAGCAATGACCATGGTTTATCATCATGACCCTCTGACAATGAGCGGATGGGAAAACGATAACAAAAATGGGTGGAAGGAAAAGAATAAGCTACCGCCCGACTGCGCCGCGATCGATTGCCTTACTAAGCTAAGGCAACCGCTAGCAAATTGATGATGGTGATTAAATTAAGAAATGCCTACTAGGAAGAAAGCCTTTGTAGCGATGCGACGATAGCGATATATGATGCAACCATAAAATAGTGCGGATGAAGACCGCCGTGACATGGCATAGCCGCCGTTGGTGTTGAGAAATCCACATCGTCGCGGTCACTTCGCAAACGTGTTTATAAGCTTTCCACTATTTAATAATTTGGTATGATTTACTAGCGCGGTTTGCGGTGATGCGACCATATGATCTGCCCTGCGCGCGGTTTTTTTTGTGATTGACCCCGCGTATAAGGATAGTGTGGGCCTCATGTAGCTTTGGTTGACCCTTAATATATATGATATAGTTTTGGCAGTTATGGTTGTTATTACCTGGGTAGTTTATTGCCTGATTTGTAATTAACACAACCATGAGTTAGTTTCTCAACAGCAGTTTATAGGTTGGCCGTATGGGATATTGATTTATAGTCATGGATTGTTATTATTTAAATAAAGTTTACAATAAGTTACATTAATTATTAAAACTTAATATTTATAGATGGTTATCAAACATGTTCTGGGGTATTAAGTACCAAGACACAATTCATGGTAACTCATAATGAATGTATGTTTAGGTTGGTGAAATGATATATAAAGGAATGTCAGGATAATAATTATTTAATGTAATCTTAAATCTCTGTATTATGGAAAGAGGTCTCCAATCATAAGCATATACAATATCCCAGTACATGGAAAAAATATGATTGGAAAGGCGATGGCTGGTAATTATAGAAGAGATGAGCAATAAGCGATCCCTTGTTACTTCACAGGAAGTTTTGGATACCGATATAGAACCATCAGGCAGTCTGAGCTTCTTGATGGAATTAAAAGTCATGTATATCATGACAATGAGAAAAATATTTGTAATTGTTCAAGAAATACGAATTCGACAATGTCTTTTTTGACATAAATAGCCTGCGACCACCTGACCACAGTGCATTTGCTCCATGGTATTCAGCCATCGGATGTAGGCTTTGCAATGTAAGCAGATTTATATGTTCATCATCAGCTTAGAAGAATCTTGGAAATTCAAATAGGGAAGGTCAGTGTTTCGGCTTATGAAACATGTATCCCAATACAGCTGCATAAATTCCCAAGAGGAAAACTGTGTACCATGGCCCGATCTGATGTGAATTGCTTGTGATAGGCCTCTTGGCGAAAATCATCAGGATATCTTTCCCAATTACAGTGACAACCCGCCTTCACATCAATATTGAAGCACCGTCAGGGCGACAAACTTTCTTGTTCTAACACTAGTTAAAAGTAAACTTGATGAGTGAAGCGAATTAAAAGGATCAAACTTACCCATGCAAATATACGTGTTGTATTCATACAGATGTCTCAATTCAAGTATCTGGAAAGTTTCTTGAGATAGATGCTTCTAGAGCCTTAACAAACTATTTTTTGAGCAAGTTTTACTCACTTTACCACAGCTGCACCAAGGTGTTTCGAGGATGTTCACGGACATCACGCTTTTCAACTCCATCGATACCGGTGAGTCTTTGGTCCCGTTGGTTCATTGTAGAAGCTAAAAACACCCAGGTTGTTCCTGAGGCGAGGCCATTAGTGGTTATCTGCTACCAAAGCATCTGAGCTCATTGAGTTAACACAGGGATGAGGTGGGTACTTGGAGCGTTTAGATTCATAGATGCTTGGTCTTGCTCACCAAATGCTTCATTATTGCGTGCCGCATAAACATACCTAAGTGAAAACAGAATCAGAGTGACATTCAATTGATGATAATTAGATACTTGAAACCTTACTGTTGCAATTCTAGACAGGAGTCATACTTTGAATAATATTTTTCTTTGATTTAATAACAACGTGGTAGTCCCATGGATCTCACTTTGTGACCCTCTTTTTCCTTTCACAGAATTTATTGTGGTTCTCTTTGATTTGGGTTAACTTGGCTAGCCAGCTTGAATAGAAAAGAAAACAGAAAATGACAAAAATCAACTAGTTATAGTAAAGGAAGAAAGAGCAATGTTTCGGCTTACATGAAACATGCTCAATCTAAGACACATAAATTCGAAGAAATATAAGCAGCTGGTGCAATGTGGTGTGTGGCTGATGCCTTGGAGTTCGACCCTTTGTTTCTCCCATGAGATCCTCAAATCCCACTCGACAATCATGGGTAGGAGCTGTTCCAAGGAATAATGGAATAACATCACCTCTTGCAATACAATGTACTTAAACTTGATGCAAAAACTCCCACTAGCTAGTCCTTTCTTAAAAATATTTATTCATGAAGCTAATCAGTGGCTCTTCTATGGTGTTGGGATTAAATATACCTTCATTTGAAAAAGTTTATATAGCAGTCAGCTTCATGGTTCATATAAACTATGAAAATCACGGTCAGCCCTATTTTATGACATAATATATACACAAAAAACTTCAATAAATTAAATGAAACTTACTGCCATATCCTTCCACATTCACAGTTTATCACTTGTTCTGTAGCTAGAAAAAATCTCTGATACTGAGTTTTCTACGTATTATAACAATAAGATGCTAGTAGAGGATTCTTCCTGACAACTCCCTTTACACAAACTCGAGCATCACGGGTTGTTGAATGCGAGATCCTTCGGGCCAATCTCTGAGGGTTGATTCAACCTATAGCGATCATTTTCCTTTGATTATTGTATTCAACAAGATAAAGCGGTTGAGTTTCTTGAAGTGATAGTGTTTGGTATCTTCAGAGCAATACCTATTGATTGAGATTATACTCACTCCACCCTTGTTTGTTCTACATTCAGTTAATCCCAATTTATTGTCAAATCGGCTTTACGTATAAATAAAAGACCTCATATTCTTTGTACCTCAGTTGATTTGATTGAAAGCCTTTTATAAATTGTTATTGTGTTCTTTAATTAACCAGAAATCTATATGAAACTTAGTTTTCTCACGACAATGCTTTCTTCTTATTTATTTATTTTCTTTTAGAAGATTTATCTTTTCGTTGTGTCACATATCATACATCTATTTCCACTCTAGGAAACTGAAAGCATTAACTCATATAACACTAGTATCCACTCGAAAATCTTCTTGGCATCACCTACTGCTGGTGTGCAATTGGTTCCTTGATAGTGGTCTTTGCACCATCATAACAGCCTAGGATGATCCTTTCGTTAGAGACCTGAGTGACTACTTTGGCTATAATTGCAGCTCACTTTAGGTGAGAGGCTCTCAACTACCTATATATCGGAGTATGGTCATCTTAATCTAGCGGTACCAAGTACAAAATTGAGAGATATTCTTCATTCTCTCGATTACTAAAAAGAAACCTTCTCAGTATTTCTAAAATCACCTCGAGAAGAAACTGATGCTTAAGTATTGAATTTGATGCATCACTTTATGAAGGACAAACTGCTCTGAAAAAGCAATATTTACCAGAGGCCCACATTGAAATATTGTTGACTACTTGATAGCCAGGTGTTCCTCTGAATCGACCGTGTCTCTGCCAGACTACTATCGTCGCCTGTCCGTTCAGAATATGTGCCTGACTCTTTTACAGTGGCGAACTTTAACCATCTTTGTTACTTCCACGTGACGTCGAAGATATATGAAGATGAAAAGATCCATTTCATTTGTTACTCACCCATATATATTGATATGGCTAAACGAAGAAGTTTGTGATCCACCTTCAGTTGGGCCTGATTCAAATTGTTCTTTACTACCCTAACAGTACTTGAGATGCAGAGCCTTACACCAAATTCAAATCCCTCACATATGTGAAAGCAATGGTCCCTGAAGGATATTCATCGTCTCCGTCTACATACATTTGATCATTTATTTCTAATTCTATCACCTTGAAACTATATTGGAAGATTGCTGTGTAAAATACCGTCATCATAAAGGGAAGGATATTGTTGAATCTAGCCATTCATTCATTCATCACTGCGTAAAGAGTGTAAGGCGTAAGGTACTCTTAATCCACGTGATACCGCCGAGTAACCGATTCTCCATGTGAAGGAACCAGCCCGGTCCATATATATCATTCTCATACTCTCCATAGCAATATAAAGTGTCAGCCCTTCTGTTTCCGTTCCATTACGTCACGTCGGATGGATCAGTGGAAGTCATCGATGTAGGATTGAGATAAAGTATGCAGTAGACTCCTTGGCCTCCAGGGTGGCTTTTGACCTTCGCTAGAATTGGAATCACCAGTCATCGATGCCAAATAGAACAATTACATCTGAGGTGGATCCAAAATGATCACAACCAAGAATTCATTAAACCCACATTGAAGAGAACATAACATAACTCAAAAGGAGAAAAAGTAACAACCCCCTCCCCTTAATTAAACCTTTGGTTTACGTCGCGAAACTTAAATCATCTTTTTCGACAACTGACGAAACAAACAAACGAAGTTGTTAATTGTAAGAACACAAATATGATGAGTTGATAGAGGGGACTTTTTTTCTACGCGAAGCAACGCTTTGCAATTCAATTGATGGCTCTAAATCCAGCACGGTAACCACGAATCAAACAAAAAGAAATGACCACGAATCGGTTTCAATTTAGTAAATAACCCAAACAATCCATATATCCACATAAATTGAGATATAATAAATCCATGAGTAACAAACCTTGAAGCCTTCGGAAGTTGAACCGAAGCGAACAATGATGCGGGATCAAAACATGCAACCGGCCTTGATTAATTCATCTTATGTATGGTTATTACAGTCAAAAAAAAAAAAAAAAAGAAGAATTACGCCACGAAACACAAAAAGAGGAAGGAAGAGGAAGGAAAGAAAGGAAAGGGGAAAGGAAGGAGAAAGCATATTTAAATAAATCTCACAAATTTAGAAAATAGTCAAACCATAGTAAAACTGAAAACTTTGAAATCTATACTTTTAGAAGTAATCTGATTATAAATCCCAGAAACGACATATAAAATAAAATTTCTAGATTTTCTATAATTCTCTCGAAGACAAGCAGTTAGTCAATACACATGTTGAATAAAAATTGATTCAGGCACAGTGAACTATAAGATAAAGGCTCCCTATAGAAGATATCAATTCTCTCTTAGAGTGAAATTAGCATAGATATTCCTTAGTAGTGCCTTCTCTTGATCCCTTTGGCTTTACTTTGTTGTGGCTTTCAACTCCATTAAGACGAGATTATCTATCACGACCTCACGATGAAGCCAAAATTGGAAACTACCTCAGAACTCTCGATGCCCGAACCAACCCCACCACAGCCTTTATACATGGTGCTTCAAAAATCGCGAAGCTCTTAAACTACCAGTTGGAAATGAGCAATAATCATCGAAATCACAAAAGTGATGATGGCTTCAGGAAATGGATGAAACTTCAAGAAGAATGGATGACGGGCAGGAAGTGGGATTCCGATCAAAGTACCGACGAAATATGAGGGGTTTTTCTGGGGGCATATGTCTGTGTCAAATGATAAAGTCAGTACTAGATGACCCTCCATATGTTCGAATGACTTCACCACCTCCTCCACGCTGGATACCATATTATAGGGATATGCCAAATTTCAAACCACGGGACCTCACACAGAAGTGTTTATTAGGTTATATGTATAGTCGCGGCCCTCCTTTCCTGATGTAATTGCATATCTATGTGTGCGATTAATCCTCCCCAGCTATAGTATTTTTAGCTATGGAGTTTTGGCTGACTAAAAACATGCCTTTATATATTACTTTTCTTGTGAGAATTGCTCCATAGATCTCATCTATGATATTAGATTAATTCATAAATTCGATCACAGTCTCTAACCTAACCTCAACCATATTTTAATTTCACCAATATTTAAATAACATATAACATCAATTGATAGGGAGGTAAAGGCATGTGGAGAGGAAAAGTGATGATGAAGCAGGTACCTCTCTTCTTGTGTTTGATCTCTTGGTTTCAGTTTCTATGTGTGATGTTTGGAGCAAACAAGCTATCATTTAAAGGATTAGAGTGAAGTGGGAGTATATATGGTACTTCAGAGTAGGGGAAGTAAACTTATGTTTATCAACTAACCTTCGACTAATATTACATGTGTGAAATCCATAAAACCCATCAAACACTGGCAAATGTATGACATTTCTATTCACTTAAATGTCTGGAAGGCATGGTGACACCATCTGAAGTCAAACTTGATATTAAATTTTATTTATAATCATGCTTGCTTTCCCAAAACTACATAAGTCATCATTATCAGATGAAATAATAAACTATAACATATATTTGTTTCATCTCAAAAATTATATGTTAAACATCTCTTATAATGCAGATTGGAAGTTGATCAAGCATCAAATGAAGATCAAACAAATAAGATAGTAATGATGGTTGATCAAGCTTTTAAGTGAAATTTCACTCAAGTCAAAGAACCAAGAGGACGGAGTAGCTTCAAGATTCAAAACTCTGAAGCATCAGTGAATTTTGTTGCAGGAATCTATTAAAGGTGAATACATTAGTACACTTTAGGATATCATCATTTATGTGCATTTTCTCACACAAATCGGTTTTAAACTCAAATTACGTATATTTTGAAGACTAGGGGTTAAAGCATTAAACCTTAGACAATATTTTAAAATAAGCTTTTAATGTTTTCAAGTTTGAAATGTTCTAAATCAAACAAGAAACATAATTTGAACATAGAAAAGAGGTTGTGGAAGGCTTAGGCAGTCAGGCGGATGAAGCATTATTAAATGAGTGACGATGTCCGGTTGAGTGAAACGGTTCCTATGTGACGATGCCGAGTCATGAAGACCGGTGACTTTATGAAGCAATATATGTTAATGAGTTGGTGTCTGCAGGTGAAAGCAGTGTCGGTTGTGAACCACGAAGAAAAGTGAACTCGGCCGGTTAGATGTAGTAGCGCTCATCAAAATCCGGAAGACCAAAACGATCATTGCGTTGATGAATGATCGGTTGGTCAACGACTAGATTCAACACAAATGGTAACACATTACGTATTACCGCCCGGTATAAACTGGCTTCAATTATTACCAATCAGCCGGTCGATGGTGATTGTGATCGGTTGGCATTAAAGTGATAGGGTTCCCGCACTTTGCAATAGAGTCGTGGAGGGATCGTTGTTGATCCTCTGGGACACTGTGCATATCACCATAACCATCATTATCTTGTGAGATCAATTATCAAACTAAGATTGTGGGGTGCAATCATTTATGAGCATTTGTGAGTGCATTTGTGTTGATGAAAGCTTGAGTTATGTCGAAATATCTTGGTAGAGGTGTCTCCATTTTGCTTAAATTAAGCTTCAAGTGTGTATAGCTTGAAGGATTGGTGAAGAGCCAATTGGAGTCATAATCCAAGTGTAATCAAGCTCGAGATTGGAGCTTGGAACCTCGAGTGTGTATAGCTTAGAGGGTTATTGAACCTCAATCAGAGTGTAAAGAAGCTCGGGTTAGACACACTAAGTGAACCTCAGTTGAAGTTGAGGAGAAGTGGGTATGAGCAAAGTGTCAAACACTTCTCAGCTATGGTTTTGTTTTCTCTATCATTATATCTTTAATTTATTTTTTATTGCATTAAATTAAAGATTTGTTAATGTAAAAAGTTTTGAAAGAAAGCCAAAATCAACCCCTCTTGGTTAGGTTGCTGTGTCATATTGAACTTTCCATGCTTTGCAGATGTGTTGTTAAAGTTGTACTCTGTGTCGCTTCGTGCTGGTTGTGAAAAAGCATCTTTCTTCACGATCAATAAGTATAAAGGTCCACTTACTTGTGTCGATGCTTGCTTGAATCAGGGACCATCGAAAGCGATTAGACTCAGCTTAGTTGCGATCGCTATCAGGTGGCAGATTAAGGCACAGTCACTGCTATGGTTACTTCTTATCAAGCAACCATTATGAAGAATTTGGATATGAAATATCATACAATAAAGAGCATTGATTTAAGGAAAACATAAAGCACCCACTATCTTATTTGGGGACTCTATACAAGTCATATCACGATCTTGCCACGTTTCTTCTGCCATTGGGCATGCAAATCCTGAATATTGTGTGTTGTAACTTGGAAAACATTTGAAAATAATATGCATAACAACGAAATTATTTCAGCGTTTCTGGTAGTTTCATCCATCTATTGAAGGATTCAATCATTGTCCCATTATCTTTTGATACCAGAGAATTCTGTTTTGTATGGGGAAGTATAAAGGCACATTAATGATTGATATGGGTTTGTTATGGAAATATTAGTTGTTTTCCACTAGCATTTCACTATTATAGAATGAAGATGATATTTAAGGGATGGTTCTTGGCATATATTAAGAAACAAAATTGTAACTCGATGGGACTTTATGTGTATAGTTGATAGACATCCAGAAACATTATAGCGTAGGTATTCATCTGATTAGTAGAACCATATACATATCATAGGATTTGCATGTGTCATCTTGCAAACAACTTTATGAATCGATTCAAAGATAAAACCTTAAATAATTTGGTGTGTAGATCAGCTTAAGCAACTGAAGTTGGAAAATTCAATAAGCATATGGACACAATTAGGAGAATTAATTTCGAAGCACAACGATGGTTGGAAAACATCACTTTTGAGAAATGGGCACTTTCACTTGATGGAGATTGAAGATATGGGATAATGACTACAAGCATATGCAGTTTTCAAAGTACTATTCCAAAGAACTCGAAGCTTGCAGTAGTGAACCTTTTAGGCAATAGCTACTTTGTTGTAGAGAACAAGGTTGTAATAGATTGGGATTAGATTAGCAATATACTCCATATGTTGATACTATATTTAAGGCACATGTGGTTAAAGCTGGATCATTTGAGATTGTTCTTTAGGATAACAACCAAAGACAATTTCATGTCAAGTCAAAGAGAGGTCAAACACATCGCCTCAACTTACATGACCATAAATGCACTTATGGTAAGACATATATGGATTTCCTTGTAGTCATATTATATGACATATCGGTTCGTTAAAATGAATTTTGATCATTGTTGAGGTTACACAGTACTCCTTTCGTACTATGATACATGGGCATGAAATAGACAAACGTGATGTAAACAAATGCCTATGCAGAAGTGCACGCGTGGCCTTATAGTGTGCCAAAGAAATACGGATACTTCGATCCACGAGGAAAAGTGAATTGACTCGAAGGTTACGCTTTTAGGTAAATATCCAGAAGAATGACTTTAAGAGGAATTCAATTGTCAAAGACTAACTGAAATGTTGATTTAATTAAAAGTAATTTTAAAGCCTAGGGTTATATCTCCCCACATCCCTTTCAATGGATTGTTTCTAAAGATTGTTATTGATACTATAATCTTTTTATGGTGAGGTGATCTTGCCTCACGAGATATCCTCTCTCTCGAGAGTATATCCGCTATCTCGCGAATAGAATCGAGTATATCTCTATATCTCTACTCGGTATTGAGATGTAGAAATGTTCTACCCCTAGATACCACCTTGAATATCTCTATGGCGAATCAGTTTAGAAAATTTGCCTCTTGAGATCCACGAATACCTCATCTCTGATCTGGATCTCCGGTCTGGCTAGCATACTGGCTTGGCGAAACATTATCTTGCGAAACTTAAATACAGAGGTGTAAAGTAGATTCGGCAATTTATAAACAATTGAATAACATAAAAGGTCAATCCTTAAATAACCTGCATAGCCCGGGTTTGGCGTAACCACTGAGAAAGATATCTAGAACATAATAAAAAGAAAAGATGAAATCGTTGTCGAGAAAACATTGTTCTCTGATCCCGAAATATCAAAAACATGAAAAGCGATTACAAATCAGGGCACTTCCTCGAAGATGGTCACTGCGCTCTGAAACTCCTGCCTCTGTTGATGCGCCTCCCGATACCACAATTTGAGCCATCGTACTTTAAATGATGGGGGTCTGATTTTGTTTGGCGTCGCATGACGTGGGCGTCGACGTGGGGACGTCGCGGCGTGAACATCTCGAGCGCTGGGTGTCGTTGATTCGCATGGTTGACCGGCGTCGCGGCGTGGAATCTGACGTGATGATCTTTTCTGCTTTCTTATATTGTTCCAAGTATTTTCGAATTTGCTCTTCACGTAAAGTGAACTATAAGCCACAGGACACAAAATCAGGGATCTAGCCACAGCGTATAAAATTATTATAAAATAAATGTAGAAAATGTAAACCGACAACGAGTGAATGAGTGTTTTAGGCACTCATCACCCCCAAACTTAGTTTGCCCAGCGTCCTCGAAGCAGGCGACTCAGGCAGGACACACGACACCATCGACCTTAACACTAAGAGACGGTGGTGCACATGCTGAAAAATAAGGATCAAATTGTTGACTCACATACCACGATTTCGATGTTGAGTGAAAGGCTATCACAGATGTTGACTTTAGGTAGTCGATTGGGAATGAGTGAAGCGACTAGTGCATCAAATCCCACGGTGTTATTATGGCGCTACGACCCACCGTATTAGCATAATTGGATGACCTCCAGAATAATACCCTAAATTCCAGATACCCCGAACTTAAGCTCAACCCACACTATTAGGAAGAAGCAATTTGAACAGGATAAGACCTTCCCATTTATTTTATGTCCACATACCTACCAAAGTGTCTATCTTCCAAAACAAAATGGAAGAAGACCACAGGTGCCCCGAAGTTTTAGCGAGTGTTCTGCTGTGGACCATTGGTGACTCTCTGATTAGTTAAGGGCACCGGGCATTAAGTCCCTTCCAAACTTCACCTTACTCAACCAAACTCGATGGCCCTAGGTTGGTAATGGTCATCTTCTTGATACATATGGCGGTGAAGTCGATGACTCTCGAGCCGGTTGGCTGGAGCGCTGCTCACCTTTGCACCGCTTCCACCTGACATTGGGGCCCCTCGGGGCCCATGCGGATTGGATTGGATGATCCAGCTTATTCTATGCATATACCTATTTTGTCATTTTTCTTTTTTCTTTTCTCTTTTTCTATTGTTTTTGTATTTCTCTTTTTGGTTTGGGGCTCGATGGCGGTCCTCTTTTGATTAGGTGTCCACGTCCTTTCGAATGGTTCGAATGTCTCCACTATGATCGAACTTTGGTAGTTGGTTCGAGCGCCATGCGTACTAAGAAAGTCACTAGTGTGACGAGTGTGATAGGGTTTTGAGCCGGTTTCTTGACTACAGGAATTGATTCACCTAGCCCTTTTTAACTATTCAACTAATTAAGGCATCGAAGCGAATGTATGCGTTTGACGAGTTTGCGTATGAACTTCGATCAAAGTGATTCTTAGTACTCAAACAGCTTTTTATTATGCAATCACTTCACATCTGAAAATGTCCTAAAACACCGCATGAAACAACTAACACATGACTTATTAACATAAGAGAAAGTGTGATGTAAACAAACTAAACTAAATCTAAACACCACCCGATAAAGCTGCATACTACTAAAAACAAAATACAAACTAATATCTTGAACAAAACTAAAATATAATGCATACTAAATCAAAACAGCAATATGAACAAAAATGTAAGTATACTAACCATTTATCCCCTGACAAAATATCGGTCCTCCTTTGGTAGATATAATAGAGAGAAGGGGACTCACGAAGATCACTTCTGGGGTGGCCAGGTGGCGCCGGGGCGGTGACTAGGCTGCATAGGCTATATGTGCTAGCGCCCGTGATGGCACGATTGGCCGGGGGGCGTCCGCATGTCGGCGCAACGCCTCATATCACCGGAAAGCAGGGGCTCGGTGCTCTTAGGTCTCATCCCGAATGCGTGTCAGCAGTGAGCAGAGGCAAGGACCTCGATATAGGGAAGGGTTGGGAGGAGGCGGCCTTTGTGAAATTCTCTCTTGGGGTCGAGGTAGAGGTGGGTGAGACGGGAGCGACGATGTCCTGCGGTGTCCTGAAGTCAAACGGCGAAATGTCGGAAGCTCGTCGTCGAGGAGCTCATTGACGTCGTAGACCCCCTCAGGTTCTTGGAAGGGACCTTAGGTGTGTATCCGCTGGCCGTGTCGGATGAAACGAGGCCTCGGCCCAGCCGGCGAAAGGCACCAAACATTTGCGCAAACCAAACTCACGAAAGGTGCCCCGGGTTCATCGCCGCGTCCCGGTTATGGAGGATGGCATCTCGATATAACACCACCCCGGCTCGAATGCGGATATCACGGGATGATAACCGTTGACGGGGGATCAGCGGGTGTCACCACCTCACTGCGTTCGTCGTCGGGATAAGCAGTGATGAAGTGACTGAGCAGGAATGAGCCAAATGCTTTGGCCTTAGGTATTGGCCCTGCCCATTGATCCTCAGCTCACCACGGCCTTTGGTCAATGCTAGAACTGACCCTCGGGGTATTCGAGGGTGCTCGTGGTGATAGGTCGACCTGGGGACATGCTCTAGGCATGAAACTATTGATGGAAGCTCCATGCTGATGGAAGCCAATACACCTACTTTCCCCGACCTTTTGAGGACCTTAGAGAGGGCAGGTTGGCGTAAAATTCTCGAACTACGCTCATTCTTGTTTGGACGAGGGGGTTAGGCACGCCACCCTTGTAGCCTCAGTTGTATTTTAAAAGAAATCGCCGGGGTGATGAAACCCCTTTTCTTATGTGAAGGTGTGGTTTTTGCAAGTTGTGCTTCATAGATCCGCGACAGTTTATAAAGCGTGAGCATCTGAAGCCCAGTGGAGTCAGGGTCCCTCGTGGGCCGACTCATAGCCATTTAACCGCCTCTTGCAGACATACTAACCTAGACAAAAACTCGAACACCTAATGTGCACCATAACAAATCAACTAAATAACTACTAATGACAAAACACAAATGGGACTCAAGACCTAAAGACCTGTAGTTAACCGAAATGGTCCTAAAGACCTCTAGACTACACAAAACGCTGTAAGACCTGAACTCTTTGCGAAGCTAGAATGGGCTGCGATTGGTGAAATGCCACTATGACCCAAAGGCCCAAAAGGGTGACTTGGTGATCGGCGAGGCGAGGAGTGAGCCAGAGACGGCCGGGCTCTGGCAGGGATGGGCGGGCCGGGTGGTGGTGTTCCCGGAGGGAGGAGGTAGTGGTGAAGGTGTGGCCGAAACGTGCAGGCTAAAAACGGGGCCCGCGTCGGCGGCGTGCGCGGGTTCTGTCGCGGCGTGGCGAAGAGGAACCTTGACCAAATGGCGTCGCGGCGATGCGGGACCCGTCAGCGGCGTGGCGGTAAGTGACCAATGGCGTCGCGGCGTGTAAAAATGACGTGTCGTGGTGAGGAATTCGTCGCGACGTTGAGAATTCCGCGTTCGCGCGTAATGACCCCAATGTGGCGTGAGAATTCCCGTCGTGGCGGAGAAGATGAAATTACGTCGCGAAGCGACGGTTCGTGGCGGCGTGGCAGAAAATCATGCGAAATTTTGACTCTACTAGCCGTTTTTGAGAACTCTCTCCGCGTACCGCTTCATTCCGGGCATTGAACCGCAGACACGCACCAGCGCTTCCGAGATCTGCGATTAAACCAATAATGAAACAAGCGATCATGAACCTGACTAGAAACCAAAAATTGCGAAAATAACCAGCCAGAACTTGACTACCGTTAGGAACACTTGGGTTGCCTCGAAGCGCTATGTTAATGTAGACCATTTCGGCGACCAGAATCGCGTGCCAAGACACTTAGATAAAACCGAAATGCTTATGCGCATCCTTATGGTGCTCGCTTGATGCTCGCGGTGGATATGAAATACTCTTAATACATGCCCTTGCCTTCTCCAATTGTCTTTCTGTGCAATAAGCGGTTATCTGAAATTTTTCTCATGCGCCTTGCAAAGTCTACGTGTCGCAGTTCGAGATATCTTCATTTGGATCGTTATGCGGATGCTTCATGGGTTGAAATACATGAAGATTTCGTCTCCTTGAATATAATTTGAGTTCACCCTCTTTACGTGATTGAGCTTTTCCCGTGGCTAGGAAGGGTCTACCTGATGCATGATGGAGCAGATCGTCTTCCATCGGGAATGACAAAGTCAAATTTGGGAGAACCCCACCAACTTTACTAGGTTTCGATTATGCCCGAAAGTGTTGACAGGACTGTCTATGATTTCTGGCGATTGCGAAATCACGGTTCCCCTGACACAGCTCACCACTAAACATCGAAAAGTGTTGGCATCAAGTTGATGCTGGCTCCCAGTCACCGCAGGGCTTTCAGTTGATTCCCTATAAGCGGTATAGAAGCTACGGATCTTGAAGTTTTGGAGGCTTCTTTTGCGGGATGGCTCTGCATTCCTCGATTAAGGCGATAGTCAGTATTCCTCAAACTTCTTACTACTTGAATCTTTCTACTCCATGAATTTCACGTGTGGGCATGTTTTCGGTGCCTCCAAAAAGGGTATATTAATGTGTAACTTCTTGAAGATGTCAAAACTTTGCAAAGTTACTTCTCCAACTTACCTTTCTTCCAACCTCGAGATCACCCAATTGGTATGACAAGTTCATGTCTGTTTTTGTATGCACATTTGCTCACGATTTCTTCACTACTTTAATATCCTTAAACTTGCTCTCCTGCTTTCGAGGGTTGCTCAGGTTGCATACGGTCGCCAGATGGCAGGTCTTGCTCCACAGTTCCAG
The DNA here is from genome assembly GCA_016808115.1 of Tetrastigma voinierianum. Lineage (NCBI taxonomy): Eukaryota > Viridiplantae > Streptophyta > Magnoliopsida > Vitales > Vitaceae > Tetrastigma > Tetrastigma voinierianum. The sequence continues at coordinate 121,103 of JAEQBH010008491.1, read as the reverse complement.
TTCTCTTACCACTAACCGACTCAGGGATTTCAATATTTTTCCTCCTTGGGGGTGATGGCCTTACTCTTTCACTTCTCCTCAGGTTTACCTCCCGAATTAGCGGTAGTGAACCTACTGTTGCCTTTATCAATAGATTGGCCATTCCAGCCCATCTATTACCTCAAATTTCTCATTGTCTTTGCTTGATTGTTCGATTGAGGTTGCTGCTCTGCGCATATTAAGCGCGGTCTCATTCATGAGAAGTGATTGGTGTGAGGTGAGCATCAGGCGAGGGCTTGTTCTAAAGTCAACTTTTTTTTTTTGGAGGGTGGATTCGTCCTTCGGGTTGGGAGCATATTGTTACGGTTATTTCTCCATCCATACCCTTGATTGTTTTGATTATCTTGGTTTGATTGTTCACGCCACCCTTGTCACGATTCTGATTCTGGTAGTTGTTTCCCCCCATACAGGTCCTTCTTCTTGTGGTTGGTCGGCGAACGGACATCTGGAGGCTTGCTCCATGGGGTTTCTGACATTCCACACTACTATCGCTGTCACTCCTGAGAATTCACACAACTCCATGGGTGTAGTGCGTATGGCATGTGTTGTTCCACTGTGCCATTTAATTTGTTTTAGTCGGTGAGCCACATGTTTAGTTATTTAAGGACTGCATTGTCATGCCACCCACCGTGTTACTAGTGTAGCCCTTCTCTCTAGGCATTTGATTGATGTTGATTTCGGCGTCTTCCAATATCTTATCTGGCACAGTGCCTTAATTTTCTTCAAAAGTCCTCATTTGAGGGCATCTATCATTGTTAGGTTTGCATTTCTGGAACCATTTGTAGAATTGCATCCATCGGTTAGTCGAGTGGTGGGGACACTTCATGATAATTCATAAGTTTGTCCCGATGCCTGCGATTCTCCCCCTCTAGTTATTGGCAGTATTGATCTAAACTGTGCAATTTTCGAAGGTGGAAAGAACTTGGTCAGAAACTTTTGTACCAAATCGTTCCATAGTAATGGAATCAAAGGCCGATCGTTGTAGCCAATGCTCGCTCTATCCCCAGTGAAAGTGGGAACAACCGTAATCTAGAGCTTCTTCAAGAACTCCGCTAGGCTTGATGGTATCGCAAACTTCGAGGAAGTTACCAAATGCATGTCTGACTCTCAGCGGGTAGTCCATGGAATGTGATACTCGCGATCCAGACCGTGGATCGACTTCACCAAATTGTTTCGCTTGAATCGGCCGCTCGACGTCTAACAACCGCTGCAAACCAACTCATCTAATAGCATGTAAGGATCGCCCGTCAGATAAATGGTCTCGCGCCATTCCTTCCGTGATTCCCATTTCGCTCCGTGGTTCAGCCTTGTTCAACGCCAAAATTCGTTTCTTCGCTGTTTTCCATGACTATCGATTCTAACTGCCTGCTCTCTCACTTTTGCGCAATCCGTGTGGTAGTCTTTCCGCTCAGATCACATTGTGTGTTGATTAATTCGATTTGTCGTCGCATGTACTCAAATAAACCCACTGCAACAACAATTCGAACTAACAAACCAAATTACCAAAGACTTGTAAAATAACAAAAGAAACGAAAAATCTCGTAAATACTATCTATGTGCTCACTTCTCTATATTAATTTAAACCTTTCCCCGGCAACGGCGCCAAAAACTTGACAGGCCGAAAGCGTGATGTGTAAAATAAATGCCTATGTGCGCAAGTGCACGCCAGAAATTTCAAGTAATATAGTACTTAAAGTACTGATATCGATCCACAGGAAAGTGAATCGACTACGTGAGGTTCTTCTTTCGTATTAACATTCGAAGAATGACTTTAAGAGGGAATTCAATTATGTAAAGACTAACCGAACTGGCCGATTTAATTAAAGTATCGTTTTAAAGCCTAGGGTTATATCTCCCCCGTCACGCGCTCAATGGATTATTTTTCTAAAGAGATTGTTATTCAATACATTTATAATCCGCCACAGTAGGCAGATTCTACCACGATATCCTCTCTCAGGTATATCCGCCATCTCGCGAATGTAATCGCAGTATATCTCTATCTCTACTCGGGTGATTTTAGATGCTTAAACGTTTCTACCCTAAGATACCACCTTCAGTCCGACATCTCTATCGACCGACCACCAAGGCTACTTACCCAGATCCTCGAATACCCTCATCTCGAATCTTGATCTCCAAGTACATGCTAATGTCGGGCCAAACATTATCATATAATTTGAATACAGGTATAGAGTAGATTCGACAATTTATAAACAATTGAATAACATAAAAGATCAATCCTTAATCCATATCATATGACAAGAGTTCGACGTGAACCCTAGAAAGATATCTGAACATAATAAAAGAAAGATGAAACTGCCATCACGTAGTCACTGCTCTACTATCCCAAAATATCAAAAATACAAAAGCTAGACAACCTTGCACTTCTCGAAGACAAAGTCACTCGCTCCGAAACTCCTCGGCCTCGTTCGTACGCCTCGACATACCCTAATTTCCGTGAGCCATCCGTATTCTAAATGATGAGGTGCATTTTCGAGTCGACGTCGGCGCGACGCACGCCGCGACGCGGGGACGCCGCCGACTTCGTGATTGTTGATCCGACGTCATGACGTGAGACGCTCGACGCGGACGTAAATATGATTAGTGCTCAAAAGTGCAATTTCAACCCTATATTAGATAGGTTTTGAGTGTTTGATCATTAATCATGTCATTTATACCAATCAAGTGTTCAAGTCATCTTAGTAACACTTATGCTTACTTGTGAGGGTGTTTTCGTTATTTCAGAGGTGTTCAGGCACTTTAGAATTCAATCTCACACAAAGATGAATCATGAAGTCAGAATTCAAGTCCCCCATCAACCTCAAATTTCGAATCAATGAGAAACCAAGGCAAAGGAAGAAAATTGACATCATGTGAAGAAATGTAAATGTAAGAAGGCCAGGAACAAAGCTAAGCAATGGAACAAAGAGTCATAGATCTCTCGCAGATTTGCTAGTTAGCGAAATTGGCAACTCCTAGCTAAATTGATGCCTCACATGCTTTTTACAGAATTACCAAACCGCCTTCAACCTGCTTGGTAATTATATCCCTCACTCATAACTACTCCAGCTTGTTAGCTTTTATTTTCTACACTCAGAGGTCTTATATAAAGCCCCTCTTGTTTTGTAAACCTACAAAAATTTCATAATTTCCATTGGGAGAATAATAGTTGTAAGTTTTTACTTTTGTAAATAAATTGTTTTATTTTTTAAGTTTTGCTTTTATTTTCTCTTCTTCTTCTTCTCTTTCACTTTCCCTGCATTGCCAAACACACCTCTTAAGGATGACAACTCAAGAGATGTTACTAAGCCTCCCTTTGGAAGAGGAAGGAAGCTAGCTTGGCAAAGGGGGCTTAAGCATGTCATTCCTATGTACTAAAAGCTACTGGTAAAGGTAATTATGGCCCTTATCTTCAAAACTCGCCGCATAACATGATGTTATTAAGCTCGGCTAATACTCCATGCTTGGGGATCCAAAGTATTAAAGGACAGAGAAATCAGGGCCTTAGATGGTCCCCATCATTCCGAGGTAGCATTTACATGTTAGGTTCTTCAAATTGTGGTTAAATAACATCGACTTTTATCAAGCTGGCCAATACTCTCCATGCTTTTGATCTGTCGTGAGTAGATGCACTCGTGATTCAGATGGTCTTTACTTCGTCTTTTAAAAAAATGATAATGGAATGTTAGGTTTTAAACAAAAAGGCCATAATCGCATCCCGTGTTGACTCAATAGGAGGATAAAACCCGAGTGACATGTGTCATTCTAGCTTGCCAAGTTAGTGACCTAATTCTTCAAAGTGAATTTCTTCACTTTAAATTTCAGTTTTTACCATTTTATTTACAATTTCCGCTTACCATTTCCGCTTGCAATTCCAGCTTAAACCATTTACGCTTCGCCCAAACCATCCACTTTAACTTCGCCATGTACTATTGCTTTCAAACCACTTCCTCATGAACCAAACCCCAAAATCCAAATTTAATTCACCGCTTTGATTTCACTCAAATCATCTTACGAAGAAACCCATCCCCGTGTTCGACCCTAGATCGCTATGCCGCAAAGAGTCACTCACAGCCAGCAGGAGGAACTTAGATATACAAATTTTGTTGATTCCGTCACCCTACCGCGGGCACGAATCAAATGGCCGCTCGCCGGATGGTGCCTTAAAGGCAAGCGGAAGAGTCGGTGGGAACACTCAGGATCCTCATCACAAGTCTCGTGAATTTCCTTTATCATTTTACGCTCATTTTTTCTTAGTTTTATTCGACCGTTAAAAAAAAAAAAAAAAAAAACAAATAAAGGTTGGGTAGGAGTTCATTTTCCAAAGGTCAACTAGAATCAATCCTTTACAAGGATCAGAGATTTGGTGTCATTTCAGGTGCCATATTTGCCGCAGGAATCCATTTTCAGTGGATTGAAATTCTTAAGGCAAGCGCTTGTGTTCTCAGGGGAAATTGACTGAGAGAAAATGGAACACCCATATGGAGAAAGCAATACGCCGTGAGGGTAACCCAGAGCTTACATGACTATGAGAGACTATAGGAACCTTCCATATCGCTGGCAACAACCCGTAAGGAGAAATCCAAATCCAATATGTCATCATGAACATAGAGACCAATGGATGAGTGCACCCGGCTTCATCATGTTCCCTCAACTTATCCAGCACCTCCTCCACTATATGATTATCCCCGAACCTCCATTTTATGCCTCATCCCCTGGCCACCTCAAGCCAATTCACCCACCACAATCCATATCCATTATTGTAATGTGCTCATTTCGACCTTACTCCTGATAAATGTGATGACTTTGCGGAAGAGAATAAGAAGATAAGCTCCATTCAATTGTCATCAAAGACAATTAACAAGAAAATGTATGGACTGAAGATGACTTTGAGTATAAATGGGACAACCTCGCAAGATTCCATCGAGACCTAATCGTTATCAACCACCACCCTTATCCTCGCTTCGAACAAGCCATCCCGACCTGGTTAAACAAGTGGACAATTTCATAGAAGATAATAGGTGGTGAATGTTCAAAGTTATTAAATTGAGATGTTGAAGAGCCCTCGAACAAGAGGACTCGATGGACTCCACAGAAATTGATCAAAATCGACATCCAAATAGAATCCATCTTAAAGCTCACTAATCAAATTGCTCACTAAAGAGGAAGAGTCCAAAGGAAGAGTGCCTAAACGGCACCATAATGAGGAGTCGTGGTTCACAAAGAGCCCACACCAAGGCCTGTAGAAAATTCGAATCCTAGAAATCGTGTTGCTTGCTCAAGTATGGATAAGGAGGAGTAATCCCTCAAGCAGCTGATCGAGGAAGCAGCCGAAGAAAACAAAGAGAACATTTTCCCCGCCCTACTCGATCTCGGGCCATACCGCCACATTCCGCACCACAATCCCAACCCAAACACTCCATCGCCAATGCTCAGCCACCTATAACCCACCGCCTCGTGTACATATCAGCTCGTTAAAACTCAAAACCAAAGAAAGACTCGTCCCAAAGGTAAGTCCAACCATCACACCATGCAAAAACATTAGAAGACTAGTGGCCTCTAGATACCTTCTCGCTAATTACATCAAAGAAGACGCAAATGCCTCACATCAGACAGCATAGTACAGCCCGTGCCGGCTCTGGATTGGAGCATCCGAACCCCGCATTTCGGGAGTCTAATTAGCTCCTAAGTTCTCCAAAGGCCTAAGGAGTGATAATGGGAGAGCACATTTCCACTTTTTGTTTTAATTTTTCGTCTTCTATTATATTATCATAGTTTATTTGATTTTGTTAATTTTTCTTTATAAATTTTCTTTGATTTTAGTTAATTTTGTGTTTTTAGGATTAATTTTTACTCTTCCGTAAATTTTCGTATTAATTTTAGTAGTTTTTTTTGCAAATTTTGGAGCATGAATTGAAAATCGTGAGGAATAAAGAAACAGGTATTTTCGCAACTGTTACAACCACCCGTAATCCTAGCGATTTCGCAACCGTTCGCAAACAGTCAGTAATCTAAAGAAAACATTGCGAAATTCGCTAGCCAACCTGCACTGTTCATTAGCGAAAATATGGAAATCTCGCTTCACTGAAAATTCTCGCAATTTAGCCAAATCTCACTACCAGCTTAAATTTCACACACTTCAAAGCTCACACCTCGCAAGCCATCGCTTAAATTCCGCTAATTAGCTTAAATTCATGCCCTCAGAGCTTAAAATCCTAGCTGTAAATTCAAACCAGAGAAAATCCTAGCGAAATTCGCAAAGAGTTGGCAAACTACTCGCTATTAGATAGCCACTCGCAGAGTTATGAATTTCGCTAGCTTAGCGAAATTTCGCTAAGCTAGCGAAATTTTTCGCAAGCCCCACCGCTTTGCCCTCCGATTTTGTTTTCACAAGATAACTTTTCATCCGAACTCGCTTTAGGCGTCTTGGTACCGTTTTGGAAAGCTTAGAGAGTGTAGAATCCAAATATGGCCAGAAAGAACATTTTTGAGATTATTATGAAAGTGTAATTTTAAAAATGGTCCAACTTGTCACTTTTTTTCCTTTCTTCTCCTAACTTGTTTATTCAAGTCCTAACTAGGAGTGCATAAGGTGTCGATGGAAAGCTTGTGAGGCCTCCATCCAGTAATGACTCACATATCATGGAGGTAACACTCCTTATCTAATTTTCCATTCCGAACCCCCATTTCTGACAATCGTAGATGCTCGGGTCAGGGGAGAATTAGTAAAGGAAGTGGATTTATATTTATGTTTTTTTATTATAAGCAAGACCATTTTGTTATGTTTAGTGGCTTGCTGGGTCCCTTTCTATAAAGTCGTTATAACATGTACCTTACTTTTCAAAATTTTAAATTGCTTTTGCAACAAAAACTTGTGGTTTTGCTCTAACCTGTGTTTGGAAAATTGAAGCTTTGTCCAATTCTATTGATGTTAGATTGATTCCATGCTTAGTCGAGGAATGATTAGTTGAATTCTTATCGATTTCACCTTTTCTTCCACCTTTAGCTAACCACACACAAAGCACATTAGATTTCAAACATAGGCTGAAACTGTGCAACCTCCTTTAATTTGCATAACTCTACCCTAGTTTCATCGACCGCCTTAATAAAGTTAAGGACCCACAGGAAAAAAAGAAAAAAGAAGTTAAAAAAAAAAAAAAGAAAAGAAAAAGAAAAGAAAAAGAATAAAAAATCGTAATGTTTTCACAAAACCCGAGCACTATCCGAGGGGTATATGGCGAAGCCTTAAAGCCCTAAGGCCCTAAACCTTCATCACCGGGAGTCGCCGACTTTGTTCGCTAGCACGGGTGAACAGTGGATGAGCAAGCTTTGTGTGTACACTCGGTCATTCCCAAGTCCGCGGCCTCGTAGCCTGGGTATCGCCGATCCTTTGGCTTGATGCCCTAAACCTTAATCGTCGAGTCATCTGGACCCGCTACACCCGACTTTGGATGAAGTCGAGTTTTAGCATCGCAGACCCTACAACGCAAAAAGAATTCGTGGAATAAGAGGTGGGTCCCGACTCCATTTTAGGCTGGTTAGCGTGCCAGTCGTGGGTAGTAGCTGTGTCAGGAGGTGCGCTTTGACAACTTATCATTGGAGCTAATCAAATAAACACTTAGATTTCGCAGTTTCTCGGTTGATTCACCGAGATGGAGACTCTTTGATACTCAATTTCAGATGGTATCTTATTCCCTCACGATAGCTATCGAGCACTCCAAGACGATGATTCTTACTAGGTTAGGCATTACTTCTTCACCAATTCTTTCAATCACAACTCTTTGAAAATCATCACCATATGCATCTCATTTTTTATTTTGGTATCATAAGGGACTAGCAACGCCATGGGTTGGGGGTAAGGGATTACTAGCCAAAAAGTGCAATTTCAACCCTATATTAGATAGGTTTCTGAGTGCTTTTGATCATTAATCATGTCATTTATACCAATTGAAGTGTTCAAGTCATCTTAGTAACACTTATGCCATTTGGGGAGGGTGTTTTTGGTTGTTTGTAGGTGTTTCAGGCACTTTAGAATTCAATCTCAACAAAGGATGAATCATGAAGTCGAATTCAAGTCTCACCATCAACCAAACTCTAGAATCAATGAGAAAACCAAGGCAAAGTGAAGAAAATTTGATGCAATTGAAGGCAGGAAGAAAATGGAAGAGTATGAAAGAGGTGAACAAGCAATGGAACAAGAGTCGCAGATCTCCGCGCATTTCCCGCTAGTTACCGAAATCGCAACTCCTAATAATGGATGCCTCACATGCTTCACTAATGCAAACCGCCTTCAAACTTGGTGAATTACATCTCTGTCCTATAACTTTAATTCGCTTGTTAGGCTTTTGGTATTTTCATACCTCGAGGAGGCCTATATAAAGCCCCTCTTGTTAGAAACCTACAAAAAATTTCAAGCATCATTGGGGAGAATAATATTGTAAGTTTTTACTTTTGTAAATAAATTGCTTTTTTATTTTTAAGTTTTGCTTTTATTTTCTTTCTCTCTCTTCTCTTTCTCTCTTCTTTCTTTCACTTTCCCCGGCCGCTAAACACACCTCGAGGATGACAACCAAGAGATGTCATGCCTCCTTCCTTTGGAAGAGCAAGGAAGCTACTGGGCAAAGGGGGCTTAAGCATTGCCCCCATGTACTAAAAGCTACGTAGTGTAATTGGCCCTTATCTTCAAACCCGCTTGCATAACATGGGATGTTATCAGTTTCGCAATACTCATGCTTTAGATCCAAGGCTAAACACAGAGGTGATCGTGGGCTCTTGCATGGTCCTTACTCGCTCCCGAGGTAGCATTTACATGTTAGTGGTTCTTCAAATTGTGGTTAAATAATGACTTTTATTGTTTTGGCCAATACTTCCATGTTTCTAGGATTCAAGGTTCTGGTGAGAGATGCAATCGTGATTCTTTAGATTAGCCTTTACTTGCCTTAAAAATGATAATGGAATGTTGGTTTAAACAAAAAGGGGCCATAATCGATCCCAAGTTGACTCAAATAGAGGATAAACCCGAGGACACGTGGTTTGCCCCTAGCTTGCCGGGGTTAGTGACCTAATTCTTCAAAGTGACCCTTCACTTTAAATTTCCGCTTTACCATCAAGATTACAATTTCCAGCTTTTACCATTTCCGCTTTTGCAATTTCCAGCTTTTAAACCATTTACGCTCGCTTCAAATTCATCCACTTAACTTTCGCCATACCATTAAGCTTTCAAACCACTTCCCCTGCTTTTTAACCAAACCCCAAAATCCAAATTTAATTCACCAATGATTTCACCAAATCATTCAGACGAAGAAAACCCACTCGTGTTCTAATCTCTAGACCGCTTATGTCAGCAAGAAATGACTACCAAGTAGTAGGGAGGAACTTAGGATATACAAATTTTGTTGATTCCGCTCACCCTACCGTGGCACGAATCAAGTCACTTCCTCGCCTGCTCCTCATTGTTCCAAAACTGTTTCCAAAAGCTGCTCTTTACGCTCCATCGAACCTGTGACCACACCAAACACAAAATCAGGGATCTAGCCACAAAAACTATAAAATTATTATAAAATAAATGTGAAAATGACAAACCGACGCGAGTGTAAGATGAGTGTTTTAGGCACTCATCAGCAACCTTGTTCCATCCCATCTTCGATGAATATGAATGATCTCCTTATGATGGTCCAAACTTATCGCGCTCTTGAAATAATGAAACGACATCACGCTGGATTCTAAATCAACTCGCTTTGAATAATGAATGGACATTAGGAGAGGGAAGACTACTACCACATGTGGGTTCTACAAACAACCTGGTCACAAACCCCGATCTTGTCAAAATAGGAATCAAGTTGATTGAAACATGTATGTTTTTTGTTGTTACATTTCCTAATATTTGAATTGTATCTATATATTAGTACTTCGCCTCATTCGTTAATCATATTGATCATGTTATATGTTACATATATGGCATTGGAAGGGGATGTGGATCCGTTAGATAGATATGTCTTGGTTTTACAAGACAAACATCGATCTCATTTAGTGGACACTACTCAAGTATGCATTTTTCATATCATAAAATATTGTTTTTTATTATTGTGTAACGTAAGGCCAGGAATTTATTTATTGATGTCTTTATAGCTTTCGTCTAGATCACACGCCGACAGCAGATGTCGGGTTCATACAGAATGGCATATGGATCCTCGTATTCGCCCATATGTGATATGATCCGACTTTTATGGTCTGTACCGCATCGGACACGTCACACTCGATTGGGCTCTCATCACGAGTCTGGTTAAGAGATGGCATTCTAAGACACACACATTTCATTTACCAATTAAGGAGATGACCATCACATTACAGGATGTCGCCATCATCCCGGGCCTCTAGATTAATGGACCACCAGTCACCGGCACATGTGACTTCGATGCGTCGTCGCTGTTTCAAGAGCTGCTAGGTGTGATCCCACTGCCGACTAGGCTGAGGATCCGTTTGTCTCACCACGGTTGTCTCAACGCCATCGACTCCACCCATGACGCATGAGACATTAGAGCGCTGCTAGCACGTGGTTTCATCCTAACATCGCTAGGATCCTTTCTATTTGCACACAAAAAGGGCTTTCATATGTCCACCGCTTTCCTCCCATTACTACGAGATTTGGACACTGCACTCTGCTTCTATAGTGGTTAAGGTAGTACATTTAGCACACTTATACCGAGAGTTACGCCTGATATGCAGATATACGGTGCTATCGTGATTTATTTATTACATCATACATGTATGTTGCTAATATTTATAACCATACACACATAAAAATTAATCACTAAGATGTTGCTAATATTGAATGGTTTTTATTATCTAGCTCTAGTCTTAGGAGAGACTACACATAGGTCGACTCCACTTCGCGACCAAAGAAGATTCTCCAATCCTCACCACTTACATGATGATGGTGATGCAATTGATGGAGATGCAATTGAGGGTATATAACATGGATTACCAGCTAAGCGTGAGCCAGCTGATCCATTAGGGTTTTTTTGGAGAGTACCTTTATCATGGGTGGAATAACCCATTCTCGTGTGCCTTTATATCGACCACGGACATGTGACTCATGATCGTGCAATTGTATATTAATATATATTATTGATCTTCATATTCACAATAATCTATAGTTTTAGTTATATAATATCGAGGTAAATTGTAGGTGTTATGGGAGTCATACATTGGAGAATTGGTTACCCATCTACCTAATATTTGTCTTGTTGATCAAGAGATTTGGCGGACGATGTCACCACTTATCTGCTTTGAGACTGTAGAGTGGCATCGTCCAAAGCGAGTCTTACGTCAGTTCGGCCTTCATCAAGGGATGCCTCTGTCTTGCTCGTTTGATCACACCACCACTCCATAAGGATCAAATAAGGTACCATAATATAGCCGCATCATCCCACTTGTTAGTAAGTAAGCGTCTTTAAATTCTAAATTATTTCCAATATTTAATGCATGTGAGTGCATTTACTTTTGTTTACTTTGTTTTTTTAGATATCTAGGATGGTAGAGATCACTACTATATCTCATGGGGCTTCCTTAAGCTTGTTGTACGACATTCAACATATTGCTATACCAGTTTTACACTTTAATGAAGAGAGCGCATCGATCGTTGCACAAGATGAGGAGGCATTTACGTCACATGGATCATCCATTAAACCTCCTACCATCCACTACGCTTAGATGCAAACGATCCGAGGTCGAGGAGATGGAGAGGTGGGCGGGCGTGGGTCATGGTTTAGTCAGTGAGCGAGGTGGTCGTCGACCGAGTGGTCATGCTGCTGGTTATTCCACTTACGAGACTTCCATGCCACCTAAGTATTTCACGCCACCCCACGAGACTTCCATACCACACAAGTTTTCCACACCACCCTCCCATACTTTCATACCACTCGTGTATTCCACACCACCCTCAGAGACTTCCCCTCCACATTCCATCTCACCATTATCACCTACATTTCCGACTTTAGAGGCCACATTACCATCTACGACATCACCTACATCATTACCTCTCATTGATGAGACCATGATTAATCTTTGTTCCGCACTTCGTACATGCCCACCTGTGTGACCTCGTGTCTACGTACATGCCGAGTCGTTCTGCCATCAACTCCCTCAGCTCCTTCAACTCCATTAGATCCATTTGAGATTACACATGCCTTTACAGATTATCTAGCTGTGTATTCTAAGCATCTTAAGAGAAAGACAAAGCATCCATCATGTGGGATGCATTGATGTTTATTTATATTTATATATATTGTTATTTGTATTACGTTGTGTATATATTTATATGATTTTGTTTATGTATGAAATGATCAATTGTTCTCGAGACAATTGAGCTGATTTGGATGAAATTGTTGTAATACATATGTTGTGACTTAGTTGTATTTTAGATAAGCGTAATTAGTTGTAATTTGAATGCAATTTGGTTAATTTTGATAAAATGTTTATAATACATATGTTTGAATTTATTGTATTTTTTGATATGTGTATTATATGTAATTTAGTTAATTATATGTAATTTCAAATTGCCATTTTTTTTACAAAAATGTAATTTTTCAAATTGTCATTGAGTATGACATGAGTGATGTATATGTCAACGAATTGTGATGCACTGGTTTAGATAAATTTTTTTATATTTGACTTATTTTTGTTTTTGTTTTTTTTAAATAACTTAAATATATCTAAAAAAAAAACAAACCTACCAGAAAGGTGACAAGATGTTTGGCTGACAAGATAGTCCTGGGATAAATAATTTCGATCACTGGATTATGTGCAGGAAACATTTATCATCACTTATCAAATTACTCACACATACTCAAGTTTCTTTAATTTCAAGCCACATGCACTGTCGTCCATTCATACCCATATGATCGGGTTCGCAATTGATTCGGCTTCCTGTTGGAATTTTTTTCCTTTGAGGAAGGCGCCCATGGAAACTCTCCGAGACCTGTTTTGGTCCCAAAGAAGGTTTCCCACAACCCCATTCGAGAAACCCATCTCAGATCTCCCTTTAACTCCAATACCCACTTCCACCCCTCCTACGATTCACAATGTACTCCAGGCGAGATCAAGGGTTTTCACTCGCTTATTTCCTTCCACCGTCTCCACCGAACCAATCAACCCGCTTGAGCCGTAGATCGAGTCATGGCTAGGAAGAGAAGTTCCAATCGGGTCATATAGCAGTATCCCGTAATGCCCAGGTGTGATCTCTCACAAGAGGATTCCAGATGCCAAAAGGTGATCGACCATGTGGTGGTGTGGTGGGACAGAACGAGAATGCCTGAAGGTGTTTCTGATTTATATGTCACTACTAGAAGAAAGCTTTAGCCGAGGCCATCGACCCCTACTTAAAAGCAAGATATAATGCAACTATAAAATATAGTCATGATGAAGGCAACCGCGCAGATGGTACGACCATAGGTGGTGTGGAGAACCCATAGATGTGTCATTTCATAAACCGTGGCTATAGCTCTTCCATTATTAAATAATTCGCAGATAGTTTATAGTCATGTTTGTGGTTGACCCCGACCATAGGTACGGCGTAGTCGCTGCTTGTGATCGAATTCTAATATAGGGATGGTTATTATAGCCATGGCTTGGCTGACTCGCCATATGGTAGTTTTTAATGGCAGTCAGGTCGACTCCCGCCGTATGCGCTTTTATTGTCACGATTTGTAATTAACCCCAACCATGTACGATTTATAAATTACGGCTTATGGTCAGTCTCTGCCATAGGGATGATTTATAGTCATGGATTGTGGTTAACCCCGACAAGTTTACAATAAGTTACGTGGTATTCAAAAACTTAATGTTTATAATTAATTTATCAAACATGCTTCAAGGTATTGATACCAAGACACCAAATTCTTAGTAACAGCGTAATGTGTTTAGTCAGTGAAATGCTATGGCAAGGAGATAATCGATAATAATTATTTAATACAATTCAAAACCTCAGATTCGGGAAAGAGAGTCTCCTAATCATAAGTACCATATACAATATCCCAATTACATGGAAAAAAAATATGATCGAAGCCGAAATGGTAATTATACAGATGAAGCAATATTCGCTTCCTTTTTAATATTGTCTAATGTCTATCTTTCTTTCACCTTTTCCTTTTCTCTGTCTCGAAAGCATTTCATCATGAGTAATGAGTAAGATTTGTAGGAGGGGCTTCTATCATGTCATCACGCTAAATTCAGATAGATTTTGAAATCTAAAACAAGAAATGCTGGCTTTTAGAGAGTAATATTTTTCTACTACTTTCCTAAAAGAAATGAATGAGAAAAAATAATAAAAGGAAAGTTTTTATTTTTTTTGAAACAGTAAAAAAAAAGGAAAAATAAATTGCGTATTTCTACCATGATTCGCTCCTCAATAATCAATCCGAAGAAGGATGAATAGAGACAAACCTGGCACTTGTTGGATAAACACGAGTAGAAACACCGGGTCAGAATCTCCAAAAAACAAGAGATGAAAAGAAAATCAAGACACCAATGGGGTCGAGATGATGAAATTAGAGAAATGTCACAAGAAACTCACAAAGGCTATTCCGGTAAATCACCAAAAACAAAGAGAAGAAAAGAAAATCTTAATTCCAAAGGGTTGTGAGAAGATGAAAAAATTAGAAAATTTTCCTAAGAAACTACAAGGGTTTGCTTCAAGCTTAGTATCGCCTCCCATGAAAATCAAATCTCCACCAAATCTAGTCCTTTCTTCTCGAAATAGTTGTTAACACATCATAATCACAAAGGACTCTTCATAGTGTTGGATTATAACACACCCCATTCAAGAGTTGCATAGCTAGCTTCAAATTTCCATGGTTCATGTCACAGAAATCAGCAGCCAAGAATAGAAACATTAGTCCTCGCTTAGTCGAGGCTGAAGAGCAATGAAAAACAAATTTTGTTGAATCACTCGCTTTAAGTCATGCCTACATAGGGACATTTCAGATAAAACTCGAGTTGAATATCAATTGAGATAGAAGTACAAATTAAGAGAAACCAATAAGGCTAGATGTTCTACATGGGCCTAAATTTACATTATTGATTTCAGATATACATGATAGGAAACAACTCGATGAGTTCATCAATACAAGAAAAAGATGAAAAAGATGCAAACCAAGAAGAGAGGGTTATCAAAAATGTAAACAAGGGTTTGTCAATTCGCAGGAACTTGTATGTTGGGAAATAACTCATTGAAACCCATTCCTAGTCATTAATTTCTTTTACTATTTCTCAGTTAATAGCTTTAGTTTTAAATAAGTTGGTTTTGTTCGGGAATTTCTAGCTATATTAGAAAAGTAGTAATTACTCTTGTTTTCATGTCAACAGACGAACAATACTATCCAAGCCCCAAAGTGTTAAAAGTTCGGCAACTAAATAATGGCTTGATAAAGAAAGAAAATTATGTATAAAGGCTTGTTTTGGACGAGACAATAAGAGGATTATGTTCCGAATGCTCTTCCATCACCCTCGTTGTTTTAATTTCTCTTCATTTCTGAAACATGTGAAGCACCAAGCAAGTTGGCATAGAAAATTCTTAGTCCACACGTCAAAGACAATAACCCAGACAAGGAAAGTGTTCTATAAAATATGGATTTTAATGCGGCATCAAATTGTCAAATGAACTGAGGCCAATTTCATGAAGAACTGTTATTACCACTCTGCATATCATCCCCATTTTTTGTGCTGGGAGCATATGTCCGAAAGACAATCTCAAACACACAAAACCAAGCTGTCTGGGTCTCTGACTTCTATCATCGCAGGAGATAGAACTAAAAATAAAAGATCGGATCAATAATCCGACCAAGGAGAAAAAAGAATGCCAAGAGATGAAGCTAACAATATTGATTTGAATTTTAAGAGATAACATCAAGAGACAAAGTGGCAGATAAGAAACAATTTCATGAACATAACTATAGAAATTAGCATCAGAATATATGGTTCAACCAAGCACGTAGACATCAACGTACTCCATAAAATGTAAAATTGATGAATATAATTCAAAAACAATGTTCCGATTTCATACAATCTCATAAATAATGGAATCGGATGAAGGGAAAAGGATATTACCCGAATTGCGCTCAAGGTTCGAAAGAATGCTTAGAAGATTAACTAATGAAGAAACTCCTAACTACTGATCCGTAGATTCCTGAGCTTCGAGGAGATTAGATTTTGATTATGATAAGATCAGTAGTGTAAGTTCCCAACAACCACCCCCCCCAATTTGATAATGATCAGTAGTGTAAGTTCCAATAGATCATAAGACACAATCGCAAAAACTAAGTAAAAGCAACGTTTACTTCCATCATGACACCTAATGTTTACTTTGTTTTTTTCTCTTATTTCTTTCTATCTTCATTCTAATCGTATAAACTTTAGTTCTAGTATATACCTAGATTTGCTACATTCGAAAGTACTAAATAGTCCAATATTAGCCTATGTTAATAACAATTGCAATGTCTTTAGATGAGGTAAAAGAAAATGACTAAGGAAAATGTGCCCCAAAATGTAAGATCGGAAAAGAAAGGACATACCAGGCAAATCTTGGAAATGTGAAGAACTTGCAACTCGATGTCGATGTTGTTGGGGTGGTTGTCCGACCGTATTATATTTCCTTTATCATCACCAGGTCAATATATATCGCTTTCGTCATTGGTGAGTATAAGTTGCACCTTCTTGTTTGTTAGTTTTTGTATTTTATTCACCATGGAAATCAAGAACGATCCCCCGCTTCAAAATCGCTGGGCTCGCGGAATATGCGAACACAATGTTAGAATTTCCTCGCATTCCGATTTAGCTGTTAAATTGGGTGGTTAATAACAAGCAAACAAGTAGAACAATTACAACCACACCAAAAGATGTCATTCCAAACAAAGGATTCAAGACTCCAATTTTTTGTTTCTCAAGACAAATATGGATTTGTCCTAAACCCACAAAAAAATGGTTTCTCAAACGTACTAGACCTACTTAAAATCAATGCCAATTCATTTCTTCCAGACATTTTTTACTTTTCCAACTCTTATGTCATTTAACCAAAAAAAAAAACACCATAATATTAATCTCTCCCTAAGTTCACACAAGAAAAAGAGAAAGAAATATCGATATTTCTAACAATAAGAAGGTCAATGCCGTGCACCAAGTTAAAAGACGCCAAACCAAGACCATTTTGAATCAAAAGAATCTATTGAAACATGCCTAGTTACAAAACAAGATCCTTCAAAAGATGACGTGGCACCACTATTCCCAACATTTTGTCTTGCCGAGCCATCCCCTACATGTGTAGGGTTCCATGAATCATAACCATCATCACCTTCACTTGAATGAGTCTGAAAAAGTTAAGACAGAAATATAAATTACTTTGGAGGAATATTTTTACTATATTCTACAAAAGTGTAATAGAAGTTTGATTTAGAGAGAGAGAGAGAGAGAGAGATAAAGAGCTAAGCAACAATCAAGTCACATCACCGTGATCCATTGCAAGTATGTGAGGGGCTCAGGAGCACAGATTCTTCCGCCAACTCCAATCAAGAAAGGATGCATCTCGAGCAAGCATAACCATCAAGTCCAAAGACTCCGGTCTTATGCTTCTATGTCCGAAGACATCATAGTTGCACATTACTAAATTATATCACATCTAATCAAGGGAGTTAAAGCATAAGTTAAATTCTCTCATTTCCTTATTATTCTATTCAAATTTAGTAAATCTACGCTTTTAGATGTTATTTATCACCAATGTTCAGGATCGCCTGTAAGTTAAATGAAGGCAAAACATCTTCTGTTTTGGCCTTAGGGCTTAAAATCCATTGAAGCCAATGTCTCAGGTGCAAGGCTTGTATATATATTTTGAAATCTAAATTATTCATTTATTTCCATCCCTTCCTTGTTTTTGTTAAGTTTTTGAACTTGAAGCTCTTCCTACTGAAAAGCATTGTCTGTGAGCATGTACCTGGAAACGTATAAAAGGAAGCTTTTTAACGCATCAAGATGTGATGCTTCATAAATTTTAGTTTATAAACAAAATGCTTTGAGCCATTTAAAAGTTCTTCATGCATTGATTTTTCCCATTAACATTTTTACTACATTTTCAATTACGCTTGCAAATCAGAGTGTCAAACATCGTGATCTCACTGCTTTTTCCTTTCAAATAGATCTTCCTGTAGTTAAATAAACATAGGATTCTTTGCAGTACCATCCAAGAAATTTGAGAATCTGATTTAACGTAGATGCAAACGTTGTTCATTTTTGTCTGGTTTTTGTGTACAATCGATCCTAACATAATATGGCTGCTCTCTTGTTAATCGAGAAAGCAAATGACTAGACCATTTAGACTTTTGTATGTTGGTTCTGCAAAAATTTTAATGCTCGAACCCTCAAATAGTATCAAATGTAAAATGGAAATCAATGGAGCAAAGGACAAATTGTTTTCATCTATAAGACCTAGTTATGATGTGTTCCTAAAAGACTCAAAAATTATACTTCCACAATGATATTTTATCCGTAAGATGTTTCATACAATGATTCTCACACACTATTACACATTAAAAATTTGACGGCATAAAGGATCCATGCCAAAAAAATAAATGCATAAATATGAATTTGACGGCATAATCAAAGTTTCCAGAAAACAATCAAACAAGACTCATCTAGAGCTTCCTGCTGAAACATAAAGGAAATAAGAATTGATAACTTTGAAATTTTCGAGTCATCAGTTCACAAAGTATCAATCATGACCGAAGCTTCAAAGAAAGAAATGCAGAAAATAAAATCAAGCAAAAAACTTACTTGAGACTATGAAAACGTGGAAGGAAAAGAGAGAGAGATGGATCTCGAAGCACTCATCGTGATAGATTGATATGAGAACCGAAAGCAGTGGTTAGAGTGAAAGCGGTGGATCGTGAGACCCGCTCTTGATGTTTGGTGAATTTGACTGAGCTCCCAATGAAGCAGCCAACCATGGTAATCATAAAATTAGGGCTCCAATGAACATACAAAGATCTGTAAGGAGGAAGAGAAAAAAAATTTAAACACGGCGAGAGAACGAAACCAGAAATTTAGGGCAGAGAGCGTGTGGAAGAGGGATCGAGCAAGAACTACAAGAGTGAGGGTAGAGCCAAAGAAAGGATAAATTCAAGAGAAATGAATAATATAAGATCCCAAAAACAAAATCAAAATCTCAGATTAAACAAACAAGAAAAAAAAAATTCAGAGAAGACCAAGTCAGGGCTTCAATTCAAGAGAGATCAAAGGATAAATAAGGGTAGTGAAAGAAAGAAGGTTACCTCAAGAGAGAATCAACAGAGAAAAAAAAACACAAAAACTAGGGTTTCAATGAAACATTCAAAGATCTGTAAGGAGGCAGAGAAAATAAATTTTCATCCGATGACCGACAGAGCGTGAACCAAAAACAGAGAGCAAAGTGATTGAGGAGAGAGGGCTCCGCACTACCGGGAGTGAGCTAAAAATAAGGGCAGCCTTATCTATAAGGTATATGGCAACTAGATAAGATTGACGGTCGATTGGATATTTGTTTTAAAGAGCTCTAAAATTAGTCATAAACGCCACTATATAGCAAAGGTTTTACATTTTATGCAACTTATGGAGTTTGTTCATTCCTTTGGCCGCATGGATTCAATAAACGCGACTGTAAGTATTTTTAGTCATAAATCTTAACAACCCCTGCTAAAATTATGTTACTATAACCTATTTTTCTTGTAGTGTGTGTCCTCATAGACTGGCTCCTCTTTTAGCGGAGGATTGATCAAGCAAGTGACAGAAAGGCCTACCATGGATGGTGTTTCGATGGCTTCGACGATCGCAAATCTATTCCTCGCACCACCCAGATGATTCCCTCCCACTACTCACCAAAAATCGTGCCTTTTGGTTATGAGAGGTTCTATATATACCCCTTTAATATCTCTTCACACCCCATTTACTAAGTAAACCCTAAAATATACTCTTTGCACCCCATTTCAATACTTTACTTTCCCAGGGTACCCTCCATAATCAAATTATCAACATAAATGAAAAAAAAAAGAATCAAAGCAAAATGAGCGGCTCTGAACGAAACATTAAAATAAATAAATGAAGATCAAGTCCTCAATATTTCACTAAACCCAACAAAGCCTAAATGCGAAAAGGAGAAGGACACAAAGCTTCAAAGTTATCCTATTTGAAGAACCTGGTGTAATTTTCCGTGGACACCACCAAAAGTGGAACCCATATCATCCTCCATTACGTGGTTTTTCTTAGGGTGTATTTTCTCATAGGTATTTTTAATGGGTGTATAGAGAAATAAATCGGGTGTAAATAGAATTTCTCGTTATATATCGATTTCCTTTCCTTTTCCATGGTCACTGAGTATGACCCTTTTCACTTTCGCTTCACGATCCTATAACCATCGCAATCTTTTCGCTATGTTTCGTTCCCAGAATTTTGAGGGAAAACAAGAGAAAGAAAATGAGAAGAAAAGAAGGAAAAGAAAGTATATTATCTTAAGAGAGTAGCTTCTGCTGGATTCAACATAGTTCAATTACTCAAGTCTATTTTCTGCCCCATATGTTGTTTTAGTTTCGTGCCAATGCCATCCGAGCTGAATTTCAATTTTCCAACAAATATGCGCTTCACACATTCAAGAAGCGTACGTATCCGTTTATCCAACTACAAAGGTAATGACATTGTCCGGGTTTCGCCGACCTCGATAATGAAGACATTATCACGAAGAAGCGCCTCCTACATTCCGTAACTGACGACTTCATACTAAGGTGATGGTAAATGTAGAGATACCCATACCCGTATGTAACGATACCAGCCGAGCACTTTACTACCATTCAGAGCCAATGAAATGATTGCATAAAAGCTGGATAAAAATAAGATAAAAGGAAAGAAGAGAAGCAATCTTTCATCATCTTCAACCCGCATTTTTGTATCGTAACACCTTTGATTATGGAAACAAAGCATGTAGAATTGTTGTTTTTGGTTTCTCACTGAATTGTTATGCTAAGGGAATCAAATTGTTTTAAGGTACGAGATTCTGATTGAAAATCTAAGGCCCTATTTAGTTCACGAAAATTTTCAACTCTATCCAAAATTCAGAATATGAAAATTTTCAATGTATTCTAATCTTTAGTTTTCATTTTTAGAAAATACGTTTCGTATTTCTTGAATTTTTGATCGAAAATAAAAGAATAAGAAAACTGCTTTGTAAACCATTTTCTTGAAAATGAAGTTATAAATGTTGAAAACAAAATCCCCTTTGTTTTTGATTTATTCGAAAACAAGGAAAACAAGAAAAGCAATCAGATTCATATATGTTAAAATGTCAAAATAAGAATTCATTTTCTTTGTTTTCAAATTGCTTTTGTCTAATTCGTAACTAAACGTGTTTTCCTTGAGCCGGTGTTTCACAGAGAAAATGTAAAATTTTCACCTACCAAACGTGGCCTAATGGACTCGCGCCTCATGTTCCCTATGCTCATTACAAAATATTGAGAGTACCAAATCAGGAAAAAAGATAAGAACTTCTAGTTATGATTTTCACTGCTGCATCGAGTACATGACCGAGACTCGAGTTGTTACGCATGCGCCGATCGAGAAGGAGAGGCAAACCGACTAAATGGAATCCAGAGAAATTAGATCACAAATGGGTTTCATTGGAAAGATATAGATACTAGCACCCCTAGCACTCAGGTGTTTTATCTTTCCCGACCAATTTTTCATGGATAGAACTAATGGTCTCTATCATCGTTGGAAAACCAAAGGTTGTTTTATCTATTGTT
The DNA here is from genome assembly GCA_016808115.1 of Tetrastigma voinierianum. NCBI lineage: Eukaryota > Viridiplantae > Streptophyta > Magnoliopsida > Vitales > Vitaceae > Tetrastigma > Tetrastigma voinierianum. Next base: position 99,258 of record JAEQBH010008491.1, on the reverse strand, counting down.
CTTAGTCCGATCAAATTCATCAATTATAGTTATAGTTTTCTTCGTGATTTTATCTCTTCCATTCATGTTCATCAGATGATGTCTATCGTGGATGTTGCATTTGGCAACGAACCTCGCTATTGATCTCCTCGTACTTGCATCTTCTTCGTGCATCTAAGAACCCCTTCTCTCACCTAAAGTTTATTTTCCATGTCCTGAGTTGATGATATTTTTAGCTATTTTTTCTATTTTTCTAGAATGACCTATGATACATATTAGAGAAGATGATCATATTCTCCTAGTTTCGTCTTTGTTTTTCCTTTGTTTTTTCATTATGGATCATTTTATTAATTTACAAAATTTACTGATCAAGATTTTTATTGACAAAAATGCTCCTTGATTGAGGCTATGTTTGGTTCTTCAAGAATTTGAGGGAAAATGTGAAGGAAAGAAAGAGAAATAAAAAAGGAAAAGAAAGAGAAAGAAAAGGTAAAAGAAAACAAGAATTAGATTTGAAGTCAATAAACTATTTTTATTTTCTACTTCAACTCCTTTTCCTTTCCAACTCTTCAATATATAGTTTGAAAATTTCTAAGTTTTTAGTTTTATTTGATTATCTTTTCTATTTTCAATACTACAACCAAAGACGAGGAAATCATTTTTCCCACTATTTCTTTCTTTCCCTTATATTTTCCAAGAACCAAATATTTCCTAAGGCTCCGTTTGGAACCCGAAAAATACTAAGGAAAGAGAATTTAGAGGAAAATAAAAAATAGGTTTAAACTTAACAAATTAATTCTATATGTTTTATTCAAACTCATTTTTATTTGTTTCTTTCTGTTATATAAGGAGTAAGAAATTTAAAATTTTGTAAAATTTTGAGGATTTTTTTTATTAGAATTGATTTTCTTTCAAATTTTTCATCGTGAAATCAAACATGAGAAAATCATTTTTCTTAAGCTTTTTTTTTCCTTTCCCTAATACTTTTCGGGTTCCAAATGGAGCCTAAGAGTTTGAAGGGTTCATTCAGAATTATTGTTTTTAAATGTCCCTTATGTTGCTAGGCATCATAGTGTATGATATGGTCAGAAGTTTGAATTAATCAAACTTTGGTGGCGTTTGTTTTTTTTATTTAATGTTAAATAGAACTTTTGTTCTAAATAGTGCTGAATATGATTAAGTATTTAGTCGTTTGTTTTTTCTAAAAAAAAATATCATCTTTATAATTTTTATCTAAATTTTGAAACAATAAAATTTTAAATAAAAATTGAAAAATATGTCTTTATTTAATTAGCATGAAAAAGATCATAAGAATTTCAATTGGATCATAAAGAATATGATTTTCTTATACCATATTATCTAGTTTTTTCTTAATAGAGAAAAACATTCAAAAAGGCATTAAGAAAAAGTCAAAAAGCCAAATAGTTTGGCTTTTTTTCTATTCAGAAAAAGTCAACTTCCAAAATAGAAAACACCACCCTTGCCCAACAAGGAGGAAAACGATTAGTACTCGTTACCCAATGTTAAAAAACAAACAACGTAATACTCAATACTATTAAGTTCTATTTAGCATTAAGCTGAAAATAGTTTTATTTAAAAAAAAAAAAAACAAACGTCACCTTAGGTGGCGTTTTTTTTTTTTACTTACCGTCACTGTACTTTATCAACATCAAGATAGCTTTTGCTTTTTAACATCGGGTAGTGAAAGTGGATGGCAAACAGGCGGGTTATTTTCGTAAGTTCCCACCCTCGTTCCGCCCTTAATACGGGATGGGTTTAGCTTAACCGGTAATATGATTTTACTGGGTCGAAGCTTATTTTTCCAACCTGAGACGGATTCAGTGGTGGGTCTGCATTGTTATTCCTACTCCCACCCCGCCCGATTATATTTTAAAATAGTTTTTTTATTTTTTTATTTTATACTTAATATAAATAATAATAATAATAATTAGAATGCAGTTTTTTAATAAATAATTTATAAAATTGATAATATTTTTATTTTTTATGAAATATGTTAATTTTAATATAATAATAAAAAAAACAAATATAAAAAATAAAAACAAAAATCAAATGTAAACGGGACAGGTTTAGAAATTTTCCCATTCCTGTCACCCGCTCCGATTGTCATCCCTAGTAATGACTGTTGTTAGCCCTCCTCCTTGTTGGACAATGGTGGAGTTTTTCTTGTTTTTGTGAAATATGACTTTTTCTAAATAGAAAAAGCGAAATATTTTCACTTTTTCTATTCAGAACTTTTTTTAGAAATTTCAGCAATAAGTCGTGAAAATTTTAAAAAACAAACAGGTGAATAGCTATTTTCAGCAAAAAGTCAAAAAACAAACAACCCCTTAGTCTCCATTTGTTTGTATTAGTAGCTTGCTTTGGCCATGGAAAATTCAGTCTTGAGTTTGTTAGAATTCCCTTATTTCCATTCCACCGCTACTCGAAACTATCGCCTAACCAGATCTCACAACACACTAACCACACAACAACAACAATGTTTTCAACACCAAATTCAATTGTCCAATAATAAGATATGTTTGTCCATAAACAACAAGAAATTCATCTTAATCATCTACCATGGCTCTGCTATTTTCATCATATTCATATTTTCTCCTAACCGTATGGAATTCGGGCTAGCCTAATATTCCCCGACTCTTTTTTTCTTCAGAACGTTAGCGATCATGGACATTTTTATGTCCCCATCTGTTGGTCATCGTAAATGATACGCCACAAGTCCGAATTGATCAAACTTAGGCTCCATTTGTTTGCATTATTAGCCTCGATCGCTGCCATGGAAAACTCAATGAGTTGTTAGAATTCCTTATTTCACTCACGCTCCAAAATTATTGCCCAATTTTCTCGTGAGCTCACAACACAATAACCACAAGCAGATATGTTTTTGCTTTTCCATAAACAACAAGAAATTCATCTTAATCATCTACCATGCTGCCGCTTGCATCCTATTTCCCTGAACTCGTATGGAGTTCATTTAGCCAATATTCCCGACTCGCTTTCTAAGCCAGAACACAAGATCATGGATATCGCCCTTCCAATCGGCTAAAAGCTTTGTTTTGTGCCAACAAAATCAGATGCCTTTTGTGGTTGGCTTCGTAAATGGTTAAACGAGTACGCAGGAGTGAAGTTGACTGGCCAACAAAGCCTGGCCATCTCTTTCCCAACCTCCTAGGAGCAACTCGACGTACCACATTATCGAATCCATAAAAAAAAAAAAAAATTGCTTTCATTGAGAAACGAAATCAAGCTTAAAGCCTTTTTTTGGGTAAACAGTTTATTAAGTAGATGAGATCTTATGTCATAAGTACTTTTATTCAATAGGCTATTCGTGTTTGGATGCATATTTTAAAAAGCGCTTATACATGAGAGGAATTTTCACAATTGTAGAAGGACGGTTTTGTCATTAAGATGACCGGTTTTTATAAGCTTCTTTATGAAGCTTATTGAAATAAAGCTAAAAGGGGCTTATAAGAGGGGGGTCATAAATTATTTTCATGATCTTCCAAACATCTATAATTTTTATCTAAAGTACTTATGTGAGAAGATAAGCTCAAATAAGTTGTACATAAGCTCTCTCAAATGCATCCTAAGTACCACTCCAAAATTTCATATGGAGCCGATGTGGGATCGTGTATCATTGCCCACCACTACAGAAGTCGAACATCCCCAGACGGCTCACACTCGAGATAGCTTTCACTTAAACTGACACCAAATTGTTCCTTCCCAAGCAGCTCCTTTCCTAAGACTTACTAGTTCTTTAATGAAAGTACCAATGATAGATACCCAAGCCCAATAAGAGAACCCAACCCAAAAGACCAGCCCAGCAGGTGGGAGAACCTCTCAAGCTTATGCCTTTAAAAATATGTAAACTTTGAGGAATTTTAATTATATTTTCTTTTCTTTTATATTTTCCACAGTGAAACCAAATATGAGAAAATCATTTTCCTTTTCCTTTTATTTTCTTTTATATTTTCCACGGTGGAACCTCCCAATTGTTTTTTTTTTTTTTTTTTTTTTAGAAAAAAACAGAGAACACAAAAAACACTAAATTCAGAAAACTAGAACAGTTCTCAGAGAACACCAAAAGCCTATTTGGTTCATGTTTTTAAAAAATGTCCTTGAGAACAGTTTTTGAATACACGAGACCGAAAACTGTTCTTATTCTCTCTTTGTTTAATAAGCTTCGTGTTTTTCTCGTATCAAAGAAAAACTAGGGAATCAAACGCGGTTATGTTCTTGTTTTTGAGAACACAAAAACGGTTTTCAAAACCAGGAATCAAACAAGAGCTATTATTGACGTGACACGTAAGCAACATCCAAACTGCGCTTCTTCATTTTTTCAGGTACCGGTTCATGTCGTGAACGCAGCGCCGCGGCAGAGTAGCAATCAAAGGTCCGACGCTCGTAGACTGCCTTGGCTGCGTAGTTTCGCTTGCCGCATCGATTTCGCGCAACCAAGCAAAGCTTGATGCCGCTTCTCGCAAGAACTACCGCTTCCATGGCAGTCTTATGCTTTGTCGCTGAAGGTGGTTGGCCTCACTTCATCTACAAGAACTTCCACTTTCATGACTACAACCATGCTCTTAGATGAAACCGCATATATCTCTGGTTGCTTGTGTACTTTTGAACAACCCTCCCAAGTTCTCGTTTTATATAGGGCTTTTTTTTTTTATATACATGTACAGATATCTCGGGAAATTGATTTATAATAAGTTTTTTAGTCATTAAAATGAAACACAAAGCATTTATAAGCTTTTGACATAAAAGAAAATTTAAAATTATTCTGAAAATAGGTTATTTCCTTTTTCAAAAAAAAAATGAAAGAAATTTTGAAAACTTTTATGTTATGTATAAGTGTATGATATTTTATAGATAATAAGAAATGAAATCATGTCGAAATTCAGAAAGTAAAAATTTGTTTATGAAAATGTTTTTACAAACATAAAAAGAAAATTTAAAATGATTGCGAGACTATACAGACCCAGAAAGGGCCATCTAGAAAAAGGGTTTCACCTGCATCTCACAGGGTCCAGAGTGAAAGTTATCCAGAGTGTGAGCCGTCCACGGACGTCCGACTTCTCTAGGGATGGGCAATGATACAATCTTACATCAACTCCAGATGAAATTATGGAGTGGTATTTAAGCTCGAGTTCGTCTCTCAATGAAGGCACCAATGATAGGATACCCAAGTCTAATAGAGAGTTAACAAAATCAACTGACAGGAGTGAAAGATCTCATAAATCACAGATCTGGCATCTGCTGGCGAAATCATCTCGAGTTTAATCTCAATTATTCACAAAGAAAATAAAATATTATGAGATCGCCCAACCCAAATACAGGAAAGGAAAATATTTAGAAAACAGATTATTTATGTTGATTTTATGAATACAAGAGAATAAAATATAATCAAAATTCCTCAAAATTTTACATATTTTTTAATTCCATAATCCTTATATAATAGAGATAAACAAATAACATGAATTTGAATAAACATAAATAATTAATCTATTAAGCTTAAACCTTTCCCTCAAATTTTCTTTCCTTCCACTTTTCTTCTCTATTTTCTTTCCTTAGTACTTTCCTCTGTTCCAACTAGAGTGATATGTGCATTCATCATATATATATATATATATATATATATATATATATATATATATATATATATATATATATATATATATATATATATATATATATATATATATATATATATGCATATTCTCACCTCAAAACCCGAGCCTCATTTTCTCTGAACTTTCTCTTCTATCCACTCTTTTTCCTTAAGCAACGAGAGGTGATTTTTGGCCATTATCGGTTTGAAATCACTCATTTACACCTCTTTCCTTCACTATTTTTCTTAATAAAGTGTTGTTCTACATAGATCTGGTTTTATTTTGTTTTTTGTGATATCATCATCTTGGTGTGGCATTTGGTTTTGTGTTGTACCTTATTAATTTAATGCAGAGCCATGGTCTTGCGCCACATTTTGTTTTCATTGTTTTGTTGCTATGTTTTGTTTTCGTCATCTTGTTATAACGTTTTATTTTATGTGTGGGCGATTCAGACAAGTCAAGCATATTCGATCAAACAGAGACAACAAATTAAATTATGGTCGTCGGTATGTTGTAAAACTAGAGTCATAGGTCTTCTAGTCATTATAATATTACAAAATTTGTAGGTTTTGAACCAATTTATTATGCTATTAACATGTGCATTATTTCATCATCTATGATTTTTAGCAATTTGGTATTTATGTTTTAATCGATGTATTGCTAGTTGAATTAATAAAAAAATCAAAAAGTATATATATATATATATATATATATATATATATATATATATATATATATATATATTTATTTATTTATTCACCTAAATATTATGTATATATTTAAAATATCATTTTATTTTTCTTTTTCATGCTACTTTTTTTTCTTTTTTTGCAAAATTTTCTTTTGTCAACTTATTTGCAAAAAGGGTTCTTAAGACATTCTGTCCAAATTAGCTACGGAAATTATGTTAAGGTGCACCATTGCATCAAACCATAAAATATGTCATCTCCAACAAAATATTGAAAACATGCACTTAAATAGTAAAATTTTTTATAAGACACAAATGTCCAGCACATCTTCTTCTACCTTAATAACTCATATGGGGGAGAGAGAGAAAAACCGTAACCCATGTTTAACTTTAACTCATTGTTCTCGTTCAAAAGGGAAAGAAAAGGTTGTCAAATCTTAAAAATCCTAAAATGCTTCTACTCTTAAATCCTAAAATATTTCCAAGGTAAAGGACGTATTATGCATGGAAGAACAAAGAAAGATGATTTATTTTGAAATGAATCGTTGTATTGGTTAAAATATTTTTGAAAGGAAAATATTCGGTATAATATCAAAGAAAAATGTCATATAATGTAAAATGAAGAACTTTCGTGATTATGTCATGTTTAATCAACCGGTGTAAACTAAGTTATATTTAACAAAATGTATTACATTAACATATAGAGCGTATTACATCAATGTATAAAGGTGTTACATTTGAGCTTAAATTCTTATCAAACTAATTTTATTCATAATTTTTATAAATCCACTTAATCTTTCTTCATATCATTATTCTCAAATAACCTATATCACTTAAATTTTTTAATCTTTGTGATTTTACTCACTTAAATTAGTAAGCAAGCAAAGATAACTCACATGAAAGTATATTAGAATGGATGAACAATTTGTTGTGTTCATCAAGGTTATTATAAATATCCTCCTATGTAATCCCATTTTGAAATAGTGAAAAGTTCAAGTCGCCATTGTGTGGATACATATTACCGAAATCCACTTAAAATTCATGTGTATTCTTTGCTTTTTCTTCTCCCATTCTCACATCATTCTTATCGAGTTCAACACACACACATAGATATATAGATATATATAGATATATATATATATATATATATATATATATATATATAGTTAGTATATATATATATATATATATATATATATATATATGTTATATGTGTGTGTGTGTGTGTGTATGTGTGTGTGTGTGTGTGTGTGTGTGTGTGTGTGTGTGAGCATTCATGTTGTAGAACGCTCTCAATGTTTAAATAGACAAGACATAGTGGCGAAGGGATCCCGACCAAGTGCTATGCCCAAGTGAAGTGTTCAACCTAACCTATCTCATCCCCCAAGGAAGAGATATGAGAATATGTTTTATGAGTTTTATAAATGGTCAAAAAACTACCATAAAAATGTCAAATGAAAATGAGATATATATTTTTATTAATTTGGCCAAGGTAGTAAATTGTTTCCATTCGTGACTGAACTGGACCACTCAAGGTTCTCATTGTTTTAATGATGAATGCGTTCTATCGCCAGGCAAGAAACATCTTATTCTTCACAAATAAGAAGATAATTCTTCTTTATTGAAGCCTTATTTTCTATGAAAACATATACTTGTATTTTGCTACAATTAGGGGTTTTCAAATATACTTCTGCTAATCAAACTATGCAACTAAAAATCGGAACGCCGGTTTTCATTTGGTATTTATATAAACCAAAAACCTAACCACGATAGTTAATCAAAATTAACTTGAGAAAGTTTTTTCAAATGTTCCATTATCATAATCATTTATCAATTCCATTCATGACTTAACTCGATAAAAGCCAACAAACCCATTATCATTATTCTATTATAGTCTCTCATTCATGACTACCCAGAAAGGTTTGTCAACAAACTCATTATCATATCCCATTATTACTTGAAATGAGAAAGTTTTTCCAATGAAACAAGAAGCAAAATGTCCTTTCAAAGATTTATATTTAGGCAAAGAATATGAAAATATTCTTCCTGGCAAACAACCTTTACTGTTTAGCTTAATTTTATGTAAAGTCGAGTAAGGAAATATCTATTTTTTTAAAGAGATAAATTTATCTAGTACTCATGTTCTTTAATGATTCAAGATTGGTTTTTTGTGCACCCTCCCACCTCCCTTATTATTTGGAGCCAAGGGTAGTATTTAAAATTTACATACATTCAACTTTTAAGGTGAAGATTTTTACAGGCTAATAATGGTATTTCGAAGTTCTCGAGCCTCCGGGGTAAAGCTTTTATTATTTTTGATGGTCCCTCCTACTTGGTACTGGGAATAGCCTGGGGGATTTGTTATGTCATCTCGGTAATGGAAAAGAAAATCCTAGAATTAGTATATACAAACCACTAATTTTCAACTCACAGAAGGGTTGTAGCCACGGAAGGAGGGACTGTGTTCTAGGGTTTTGTGGTGAAATAGAACTGTTTTGACATTTATGATAAAAAAATTACTAAAATAAGCTGAAATGAAAACAATGTCCAAACTAGTGCGTCCCAGCCACGCCGGTAAGACATATAGAGACATCAGAATGTCGCAATCACTGACTACGACATTGTAATTTTTTTTTTAACTTAATGTCACAATCACTGACTACGACATTGAACTTTAAAAAATTATAATGCTATAATAATTACTATGGTATCATTTGCTTTAAAAAACCTCAAAGGTTTCTTCTCTTTCTCCCTCATTTGCTCTTTCCTTTTCTCCCCGCCTCCTCTTCTCCTCCTCCTTCAACGATCATGTGGCTTTCTGAGTTTCATCCAACCAACTACCTATTTTGATCATCGCAAATTCTCCTCCACATCAAGTGGTTCTACTTCTATTTCAGTTTTTAGGATCTTTTTGGCACTCTCCACAAATAATTTATTTTGAGTTTATGATTGCTAGAGCTTTTCTCCAAGTCGAGAACCTGTAAAGATCTGAAGCTTGATATAAGTGGAAGATAAAAATTGGAAATGAAGGGTTTTCTTTAGGTTGTATTATCCTGAGACTCTGAAAACAATTAACTGAGATAAAGTATAAGACTTCTCAAAGCTGGGGAAAATTTATGTATTTCTTCGTTTTTTAAGGGAATGGACAGATTCAACACTTTCCTAGGGGTAAAAATACATAAACACCCCACTTGGTTTTACCTTTTGAACACCATTAATCAGACAGCTTTACGATGCAAGAAGTCGCAGTTAATGCTTTACTCAGGCTTTAAACAGTCAACACTGTTGATTATCATTAGGCGTAGGATGAATTGATATGAAGGAGTCGAAATGAATCACTGAGTCTGACTCGAACTCAAAACCGAGCTCGGAATCCTCACCTGCTTCTGGAAAACTCATGGGAGGTTGGAAAAACTCGGTAGTCAACTGGAGTTTGAGTTTAACTCAACTCAAGCCTCAACTCGACTGCCTAACGTTTGACCTCCAGCCTCGAACTCGAACTCGAACTTCATACACTAGAGGCTCAATAATACCCAACACGCTCAATTGAGTCCCCTAAGGCTACTAGAGCTGATCTAACGCTTAACTCAAGCCTTTGTTTGAATAGTCAGATGGGCGAAATCGGGTCGGAGACCATGTCAGAAAAACAGAGGAAAATATTTATACCTTTAATGAAGAAAAATATCTAACCTATTACCATGATAATGTTTATAATTAAAAGGCTTATTTACGATATTATTATTATTTAATGATTGAAAGTATCGGAGGGGGTTATCCTTCCAAATAGGTCAGTGGTCGTATTATTTAAAATTGTATTCTTCTCATCCCAAATTTGATAAAAAAAGTTTGGGCTAGGGGATGATATAATCCTTCACCACTTACATTCAGAAAAGTTTAAATAAATGATAGTTCAATTATTATTTTATGGGATTTATTTATAATTTCATGCCATGTCCAATTTTTTTTCTCAAGAAAATTAATTGTTTCTAAAATAAATATATTTATAATCAACAAATAATAAAAAATTTATGATTTTTTAAGAATAAAAATAGACTATGTACAAGTTATAATCACTTAAGGTAATTTTCCCAGAAATCCCATTGGATAACGCTTAAGTCCATAAATAGAACTACCCAAACTATAAGAACTGCGCTAAGTCTATGCAATACCCACATAATTAATCGATGTATTATCCAATGAAATCACAGCGAATGTGACGCTCTAAATTTCAAACTCTTTAATTAGGTCAACTGATCGTCACAATTGAAACAATATGAATGAATAAACAGCCCAGCCGTGAATTGGGTCTAAATAGTATTAGTGTAATTTAATTCCCTAAAGGACTCAGACTTTTGATCTTAGGTAACAACTCAAGTCACCTGGGAGGGACTTTGGAAATCAGAGCAATGACATGCCCTTTCAAAAAACAAACATTGATATCTGTATCAGCCAATGTAGATAATACCAAATAGGTAAATCACTCTAGTTTTCTATACCAAACAACATTAAAATATTAATAAACACAATCCCAAAGAAAAGATTCTTCCATGGGGAGCTAGCCTTCAAACTGATCATAATGCCAATGATCTAAATTTATCTAACAATTCATCTAAATTGGAGCACTAACAAGACACCTGCACCGGCCATACAACTGAGCCAGTTGTTATTACGCCAGAAAGAACCCACAACATAGCACTTCGATGTTTGCGATATCATAAAGCTCCAATACATCAGTAATTAGAGCAGATTTTTCAAGTTTTAATGCCATAATGCACAGCCAGCCGCCATCAAGTTTTTGAGCTTTTGGAAAAGTTGAAGTCTCATTTATGAGCAATTTCTTTATTCTTACATTTTAGTTTTGTTTGATTTATTTTTCTTTCTTTAGGATTAGAGAGGATCTGGAATTGAGATTCTGAGCTGAACTGAATGTAACTGCTTCAATCATCTCAGCTTTTCGAAATGTTACGAGTCATCGACCGCGCTCTACTGGTACCAGTTTTAACAAAAAGCCAACTGGCTGAATGGGTGATCAAGCTTGTTTCGCCCATTAAACTCCCACTATCATCATCACGCTGTATACCGAAGTCAGGTAAAATGACTAAGAAAGAAAAATCACCCAGCCGGACTCCATCAGAGTAGGGGAAGACTATAAAAGGAAAAAGAAACCCCTTAGTTTTTCTTTCATAATACACCTACCATTTCATCACATCAACTAAGTAATTTATGGCCATAAACATCAGTGTTAATATAAATAACATTGTACTACACTCCACCTAAAATGTTAAGGCGAGCATCCCCTACTCAACTCTTCCGTCATTGCAATCTTTAAACGCACACATTCTTTTCTTTTCTTTCTTTTATGTGACTGCAATTGTAAATGTAATTATTTCCTTTTGTATGAATACTTTGATTGTTCTTTTTCTATCTATTAAGGTTTAGGTTTGAATGAAACTATTTTACTATCTAAATTAAGTAGTTTATAAGCATAGCTCTCGTAACTAATATATCCACTCTAGTAGTTTAGTCTCTGTAAGACAACTTTGCAACATATTATCCTATAACACATTTTGTGTAAATAATGTGTGTGATTCCACTCATTCCACTCATGTTTGTACGGAAAAAATCGAAGATCTCAACATTTAGAATATATAAACAGTTGAGCACATTAAAAGCTTTGACAAACTACTGATCACATATGCAAGGATCATTGTTGTTAGAAGGCGTGATATAATTAATAATGTAGTATTGATAAAGAAATGCTTTAGTCCTCACTGTGAAAGTAACCTTGAAAAAGAAAAATAGTTTCAAACCTTGTCTAATATGAGATGACAAAGAAAATCAACGTTGAAATCAAGAATATAAATTTTTGAACTGTGAAATTAATTGAAGTGCCAAATTAGTGTGTGTTGGGTTGACTATGAATCCACAATCGGGCTTGATACTTAAGGCAGATATCACGAGGAAATGTTAATATCGAGTAAATTGGATTACAAATCTAGTAAATACCCATTTGTTGTAACTCGATATGTGAAGTAAATGAAGATGATTAAGATTATGAAGATGAAGACAGACGGTGAAAAGTGATGGATGGAGGATGTTCCAGTTTACGTGACATGTTATGTCTTTCTTTAACTATTAACCAACCTAGAGAAACTGAAAGAGATATCTTGGGATGTGCTAAGTTGTGATGTCTTAAAGAACTCCAGTAACCCGTTGAGACCTTATATGGAGGGGGAATCTGGCATTACTTAACACCCATTACCAATGAAAACGTGGAAAACTTAAAATGTTGTCATGACCTGACCATGGATGAACTATAATAATCGAACTCATGGTGAATTTAGAAGCACAGTTTTTACTCCTGTGTCACTGAGGCCATCAGACTTATTAAAGGTACACTCAACAAAGATATGCTGTTGGGACAAGTTCTTCCAAAACTGTTTGTGCTATGATAAAGCATATCGAGGAGGCCATTGTACATGGAAGCTTCAAAGGTAGTCAGAAGACATCTTTCTCTTCGAATCACAAGATAGTCCACACTGTACACTTTGTAAACCCAGGAAAATCTAATTTTTCCGAAAAACAAAACTGACTAATAAGAGTAGTGTTGGTGGAAAATCGAAATGGTTCTGATGACTTAAACAAACAACTGCGAATCTAGTCTCAAATCCAGTCATCAGTTGAATCCTTTAACACCTCGAGATGGTGAATTTCACGTTCTTCTGAGATATGGAGGCCTGTGACATATGGTAGTGGGCAGCCAGAGGATCTGAAGACTCACACAAACTATAGAGATGATGGCATGAGGAGCCATGTGGTGTGGAGGAACAGCACGATGTGGTCCATGGTTACAAGGACCATGGAAAAGGTAATGGTGTGATGAATTATAGAGGAGGAACCTTCCTCCCCACTCACAGAAATCAACCAACCTCTTCAAGGGTAAGGTGGGAGAAGAAAATACAAAAAGAGAAAAATAGAAAAGGGAAAAGGAAAAAAAAAAAAGGAAATAAAAGAGTTGAAATGAGAGGGAGGAGTGCGTGAGAGACAGAGAGGATAAAAGAGAAGAAAGAATAGGAAAAAAAGGAATTACTTCCTTCTCGATCTCTCGCGAACTCGAGGTTAAACACGCTTCTGGGTGCAAGAGGGGACAAAGTTATCCATTTGACTAGAGCGCATGGTACCGTAAACTACGTCACGTTCAGCAAAGGTAGGGTTTCTCCGGCATACGCTTCGCCTAGGGGCCGTGGCGGGTTATTTTGATTAGCTCTCAAATTATCAGAGCCATCACTACTTGGCATCAACCGAATTGAATCAAACCCTGGACTTTAAAGGCACTGTAGCCTGGTTAATATCAAGGTCATCCGTCAAACTTAGGCTATAAATGATCAAAAATTCCGAATTAAACCCGTGACTATTTGTGGTACGGGGGTTGGGCCGAGTGTTGTACTGGTGTGTTTGGCCTTTGAGCCCGGAAGCCACCTTTTTATTACATATGCGTAATCGTAGCTTCACTCTGATGACTATAACTTTCTCAGTCCAACTCCGATTTGCTCAGCGTTCTGACTCATGAAAACTTCTTTGAGAAGTCTAGAATTTAACCATGTATGCGAAAAAATGATCACTTGTTTAACGCTTGGGTGTTTTCTCAAGCCTTTCAAGAATGGTGGATTTTATTAGGCATTGTTTACACCACACCGTGCGATACCGTTATCTTTGTGTATATATGATTGATGCTTATGATGTCCAAGAAAGGTTAAAGAATGAATCATGTTAAGATTGTATGAACTAGTAAGAAAGAGGAGGCGTATATTGAAATTGAGTCGATGTAAATTATACTGAATAAATATGATTATCCAAGAGATATCAAAATAAGTACAGGTTTTGTATTGCTGCACGGGCATTCATCAGGTATGTATGAGATACATGCAATGAGTGTTTCAATAAAATTGGTGCATGTGACATCGATGACATGGGTGTGAGTGATATGGTGAGAGATCTAGAAGACCTATTTGGTGTCTGGCGGCATGTCATGAGTACACGATAGATCGACACCTGCAGTTTAGTGGTTCAATGGGTCTGGGAAATGGGACAAATATAAAAACAGAGTCTCAATACGTATAAAAGAAAAAGGAAAAATGAAAAATGTGGGGTTGTATGCAGGGTGAGGAAGAAGATAACACTCCCCTGGCGGAACATGATAGCTTAGGAACCCATATTTATTATGTTTTAACATGCACCACTAAGGAAAAAAGGGATGAATGTAATCATGATTTTAAAGTCTATTAGGTTGGTATAAATACTAGTTAAATTGATTAGAATTTGATAACTCACACCATCCGGTTATTAATGTAGACACAGCGGTAGGCGGGCGGAGGATTTTGGTGTGGTGGGTTATGGAACCACTCGCCCACCGACTTTTAATTAATGTGACCTTCAGAGAGTCGTCAAGGTTTAATCGCACCTCAAGGTCGAGGGTGTTGTTGCTGCCACCATCGCATGCTTCGCAATTGGGAACTGGGGCCGGGCAATTCCATGAGGTCTGCACATCATCCTCCACTTCATGAAGACAGGAACTGGCGGTGGCGGTCATTGTTCGGGCCAATTTCTGTAAAGGGATAATGAAAGCAGAATAGTGATAGAACAGAGAGCCAACCTCTCTTCTACTTCCAAGAAGAAGGCAAATGTGGGTTATCTTCTGTATGGATCCTATGGATGTACAGGCTACTGTGGCAAAGTTTGATCCATTAGGCTGGAGGCACTTGATATCTAAATACTGGGTAACAGTGTTATCACTGTCACCAACCTGACACTGAGACTGATTGCCTCGAGACAAGGATCCCAGTTACGAGACACCATAGTCAAAGGCCAATGACTCACAGACCAACTCACTTGTTCCTTCCATCCCAACATACTAAGGGAACCTGGTGTCACCACAGATAACCTGGGTCGAGGCTAAGACTCCAGTTCGAACTGGGACCTGAAGGGTTCACCCGTGGATACCTGGGCTGCTTCAGATCAACACATAGGGTATACGCTTGCTCCTCACACCTCATGAGCCAAGAGCGCTAAGGTTAACTGGCACTGTATTCCATTGCTGGTCAGATCATGGTTTGGCTTATCGGGGGTACGCCTTCCTTGTACAAGCAGAGGATTGAGGGCAAGGACAGTGACACAAAAAGAGAGGTCAACAAGGACAAGGTACAACTAAGCAATGGTGATTATGTTAGCCATTCACACGAATGGTAGTTTTGGGTATAGGGGACGGCAGGTAAGACCTAGTTTGGATGATCTGGAAGACGAGATCCCTGTGGAGTTCTATTACTCTCATTTTTTGTAGTATCTGTGGCATGAAGATGCACTGATCTTCGGCCCAAAGATTACTGTGAGTTGGACAAGAGACACGCTGAGACTTTATCTAATTTATAGCTCACGGTCGTGAGGGTAAAGGCTACACTAGAGGGTCAGCAGGCTACCCAAATTATCGAGGAAAGCAGGGCGGTGGAAATTCCTCTCGCTATGGATTTGAGGATCTACTAAGCAAAAGACGTTGCTTATGATGCAGTAGGGGGTGGAGATGAACCAAACACTAAGTAGGCACATTTTCCGTCTCATGAAGGACCTTCACATCGAGTGAATCTCTACAGTTATATATCCAGATTGCTCGTTACTCTAGAAAGGGTTTCTATCGACGGTTAAAGATCCCAGTGTTCAACCCATTTCAAGGAGTTTCCAGAGACACTGAACACAAAGATGATTTATGCACTGTCATCCACAAAGATAACGCCAATATGAGGGACTATAATGGTTTTTAGAGGATGTTGCAGCATGTGTCATGGATCTTATGGGTAGCCACAGCCTCAATGCGGCAATAGCCAGCGACGACGAAGGCTGGCATGGCACCCATCAGCCCATATGGGAAATGGTCGATTCCCACCGGCTGACTGAGGTGGGAGAGATCCACCACCTATCCGATGATCAGAGACACCTCCGAGAAGGTGGATTTGATATGGCCGCTTCTCACGCCTGGTTTAGAAGAGCCGCTACAACCACAGCCAACCTCGCAGTTCGAGGCACTCGCCTTCTCAAGGTGATGCCTAAGAGAGAAGTGGCCGTTTGGGTAAGCGAAAGCGACACTAAGTTTATAGGGCCCTTCGATATTCACGCGGCAGTCGGCATCGAAGGGCATTACCAATCAGCCGATTGCAACCACGAGGTAATCGCGTCTCCATGTCGGCGGCCCAAGATCTAACCCAGTAAAGTGATCGAGGCGAAATGGGTTGCTGATGATGGACCTTCGAGGTGACACCACCGAGTACCTATGCCGTGACCCGCTGCGAGTAAACCGTGGAGGTCAGATGTTGCGCACAACACCGGAGTGGGAAGAGGCAACATAGAACGCGGTGACACGACACGCCACCATCCTTTCGCTTGAGGAGAGGCACGTTTAGTCATTTGATATTGAAAAACACGGTCGATATGGCATGGATAGAAGAATATATGTGTGTGATCTTTGAAAAACTCAAGGAGGGAGAATGCAAAACCTAGGAAAATTCAACTTCTTTCAAAATGGGTAAAATGGTAATTTGGTTTGCTATGGTGTGGAAAATCTTAAATTTTTAGATTCGAAACGATCGAAACGGTCATAATTATCAATTGGTCACAGTAATCATTTACCTAGTCACTCTAATAATCTTAGATAATGTGAATTTGAAGGTTTTCGATGACTGTGTCGAGTGATTACATGGGTGGCGCCACATGGCGCTTAGAACTAGGCCACCCAATACATCATAAAAGATTAAGGTACGAGAACCATGTAAAGAGAGTACCAATTAGACATAAAAAACTATGGACATTATGGACCAAGGTAAAGGTGACATGGAAAGATGAATACTAGAGGAGATACTTCCCCCTCTTTACCTTAAAGGAAATCAAATAATCAGCGGTAAGGAGAAAGAGTACAAAGAAAAGAGAAAAAGAAAAGGAAAAAGTAAAAATAGAGAAAGAAAGAAAGAAAGAATGAGGGAGGGCAGAGTGAAGGGTAGACAGCAGAGGAGGAAAAAGTGGAACACTGATTCCGCAAACAACCGCTGGTCGAAACATGCCGCCGGAAACAAAGTTGGTCCAGCGCGATAAGAGCTACGTTGCGGTACCGTAAACTGGTTTCGCCGCCCGGTGCAGTTTCCGTGTTATTATTTTGCCTAGGGCGGCGGGCGCCATTTGGTTCAGTCAAACCTGAAGACGAAGCCATCGATTACGGCGACCAACGAATTGATCAAATTCTGTAATTTCTCGCTACCCGGTAAGCTCTTGGTTACGATCAGGGTCAATCAAATACCCAGGCCATGATACCGATCAGCCCGACCCGAACTCCTGATTGTTTGTGGTCCAGCCCGGCCGAGGTCAGCCTAACGGAAGTCATTTTTGAACCACAATATTTTAAGATCATGCTAATCCTAAATTTTAAATTCGTAAATGCGACCATAACTTTCACCAAACCCGATTCATGATTCTTAGACCTATGAAAAGCTCACAGTCTAGAATGAACTATATTCCCAGTGAATGCATTTGGTGTCACAAACAGTGTGTTACCTCGCTTTTCAAAGAGTTTGATCACAGTGCATTGTTTATGCCACAATGAAAAGGATACTGCTATCTTTATGTATAGGATTATGTTTAAAGGCTAGAAAAGGTGAAGAATGAATCACATGTTGATTGTATGAAGCATGTTGTAGCCATGTGTGATACATATTGAATCTAAAATGGACATAAATTAGTATGTATTAAATATGATTATCCAAGATAATTGTATAAATATGATTTGCATTATGCAAATGGTATCTATTGTGCATGTAGTATGAGATATATGCAGTTTAGAATCGTACTGCACGGCGTATAGACATCACATGTGCGTGAGTGGCTGGTAGATCGACATTGTGTTTAACCATGGCATGTCGGAGTATGGTAGATCAACACTGTGGTTTCCAGTTCAGTATGGCTCAGAAATGGGATAACAGCCCAAATGAGTCTCACTTACTGTATAAAAGAAAAAGGAAATGAAAAATAAGTGTATAGGGTATAGAAAGTAGATAGATACCTCATCGGGTGAAACCCAGATCTTGGCAAATATATGTATCCACATGAAAGTTCACGAAGTTCAAGGTATGGTTCATGACCAAAATTTAAAATCTTACAAAACATACCTGGGAATCTTGTAAAACAAGTTGATATCAAAGATTGTCCAATGGATTTTTGATTTATAAAACAAAGCTTTTATTTTGAAAAAAAGGTCAAATATTAAAAGAATGACTGCTAAGACTTAGCATGATGTGAGGAAGTCAAGAGGACCCTGATGAGAGGGATGAGGTCACATCCCATCCACATTTAGAATTATGGCGAATGTGTGAAATGACATCAGCATGCAATTTAGCGGAAGTAGCCCTGTAGGAGTTAACGCTAATTGGGCTTCTGTGTTTAATCTTCCATAAATCTATTTATGTAGGTGATATTGACTCAAGACTCACGCCCTTCTGAGGCCAAGGATTTTGAAGAAAGTCAAGATGTGGCTTTGATAAATTTTTTTGTAAACTATATTAGAGAAGAACCAGTTTTATATTCGTATAAGAGTGTAAAAACACTTGGTAATCATTGTGGGATATAATCAGTATATCGTGGAGGTGGACATATGGGCCAAAAAGGCCATTACTTCATTAAGATCCTGGTTGATATGGATATATTTGGTCAGAGTGAAGCTGTATTGTAGAGCTCCCAAAAAATTAGACTCGCTGACTGGAAAATATGTGAATCCCATAAATGGGATATGATCGTGATATCTGCCACACCTAAATCCACAAGAATCTACGTTGACTGATTGTCAATGGGACCCTGCTTGGGTGTCATAACTTTCGAATCAGACCATCAAATAGACTCAACTATTTAATGATCATATCAATGTAAATAGACAAATCGTTTCACTCTCAGCTTAAGAGGTCGCATCCAAGAAACCATTATGAGGAAATTAGATATGAAATAAGCCATAAGAAGTATCATTGAAAAACATAAAAGAACTTATAATATTTTTTTAGGGACTCTATAAGTCATATGGCAGAACTAGCACATTTCATGGTAATTAGAGTAGGCAAATCCTGATGTGTTGTAACTTGGAAAAACATTTAATAACTGTATGGCAAACAACTGAGGTATTTTGCAACAAAGCCAAGATATTTCATCCATCTTATGGAAGGATTCATTGTCACTTCATACCGATTACGATTATACACATTTGTATAAATATGAAGACATCGAAATGGGATTATGGGCTAGACGTGAAAGAATTTGCAATGAATCTGCCATCACACAGAGAAACTAAGGAATATCATTGGGAAGAAGAGATGGTTCTCGCATGTATTAGAGATAAGGTAAATCCAACGAATGGACTGAAGTAGATCTACAAACATCCAAGTATTTATGGGTAGCAATTACTGATGTCTATTTATTGGACTGAACCATATGCATATCATATGATCGACGTGTCATCTCTGGTGTTAACTATGAATCGAGTCCAAAGATAAAATCTTAAAGTGAATCGGTGTGTACAGAATTTTTAGAACAGGTCGGAAAATCTGTCACTACATGACACAATTGGGAGAATTTATCTTTTAAAGCAGCCAACTGATTATCAGAAATGACCCCTTTGAGAAATGCACTCTCACATATGATGAGGCCCGAGACAACAGATCACCTATAAACATGTCCCTGAGGCTCTTCAATAGTGTCTCCTTTATTTCAGAACACCAGAATCAGATTGGTCCAATCTGATCTTTTAGGTCTACAGTTACTTGTCGCAGAGTGAAACAATGTTTAGTGAACACATTGGCACTGTGATGATGATACCCATATGCTGATGCTAAGATTAAGCGCATGGTTATAATAATCATCGAGATCAATATTCCTTACGTCACAACGAGAATTACCATGTTAAGTCAAATAGGGTCGAACACGATTTCAACTTCTTAGCACAGATCAGCAAATGCACCTGTGGTAAGACACTTATATATGGATTTGCTCATTATAGCAACATGCCGCTTTGTCTGAGATTTTTGATTCATTGTTCAACACACAAGATCTAACTGCATCATGATACATGGGCAACCTCCTCGCTAAGACATCCCATCTCTTACTGAATATGAATGACCTCCATAATGGTCCAACTATCAGGCTTCGGAAATAATGAAACCTACATCACTGAATCACCTCAACTGTCCGCTACAATGAAATGGATGTTAGAGAGGGGAAGACTAAGCTGTCAGCATGTGGTGGAAACAAACAAATTGGCCAGTAATCACCACTGACAAAATAGAACTAATGATTAAAACATGTATGCTTTTTGTTGTTAACATCAAAGATTTATTAATAATTACGAATTATATACTCAGTAATTTGCCTACGAAAGAATTGTTATTGATTAAAAGTTATATGTTATGATATGGCATTCAAGGGCCTTATGATGTGATTTTGTTGATAGATCTTTCTGCCTACAGATGTATATCAGATCTCATTTAGTAGACATCACTGTATGTAGCCTTCTATATCATAAAATACAGTTGTTTCAATTATTAGTAAACGGCAAGGGAAGAATTGATTTATTGATATCCTTAGAATTAGAAGCCACAAGTACTACATGTCAACAAAGAGATGTCAAGTTCACATGAATAGTAAAATGGATCCTCAAGAGCTCCAACTTTGTAATCCTATCCCACTTCTATATTTTGTATCATAATCGATATCACACTGGATTGTTCTAACATGAAATTATCATAGAGATAAAGTGTCTTGAGACAAACATTTAATTTACTAATTGGGAAATGATCAACACAATATAAGATACAAAGACACCCCGCCCAATTCACTGGGACTATACCAACATAGGCACATGTGACTTTGATGTGTTGTCGCTATGTCAGGAGCTTCTATGTATGATCCCATCATGAGTCTTGAGCATATCGATTCTGAACCCATAAATGCACTGAGACATTAGAGTGCAATGCACGTATTCTGATCCTGAAGATTACCATGATCTTTCATATGTGGCAAGAAGGTCCGCATGTCCACCTCTCAGAACCTCCTCCCATTTCACTAAATTCATGCACTTCACTTGTGAAAGGTGGGTATAAACAGAAACACTTATTCTTGAAAGTTATCCGAGCGAAATGTGATGGTGCTACTAAGATTGCGTAAAATATCAGATGGTACATTGTTAAGGTGTATTTATGAATTTTTAAGAAACATACACACATACAAAAAGTCAATCATCACTGTGGATAAATGCAATATTGAATGGTTTTTTATCCATTTAGTCTTGAGAGACTGCTGGGTGGCAACTTGATTTTAGTCGAATTAATAGCACTCCAATAGCTCAACACTTACATATGATGAGCTTGGTAAAATGCACAGATAGAGGCTAAACTAAGGGTCTATGGGCATTTGGATTACCGCTAAGCTTCGAGAGTCGAGTGAGCCTAATTTATCCATTAGAGTTTCAGGTTGAGAGTACCCTTCTATCATGGGGTGAATAACCCAGCATGAAAGCCTACCCTATACAAGACTAGCTGGATGCATAGACTCAAGGATTAGTAATTGATATTAATATATATTATATGTTTAATATGTTCATAATACAATCTATAGTTTTAAGCCATATCAGCATCGGTGTGTAAAAGATGGGGATGGGTTTGGTGTTAAGGGAGTTGACACTGAGAGCTCATATGTTTTCATTTTACTCGAAATATGTCTAATGATCAAGATTCATGGTGAATATGTCACCATTTATATGGTTTAAGACTAGGATTATATTGTCCAGTGAGTCTACAACAATGGTTCTTCATCGTGATACCTTCGTTTTCTCAGAGCAAGAGTCGCATTTGCTGATAAACGAGGGATGCCACAGTAATGAGCATTAAAAGACATATCATACATGTCACCTTATGGGAAGCATGTGATGAGAGGATCACGTTGACTTACCCTCCATATCATTATGGACTTCCATAGATCCAGTAGTATATGGAGTGGGCAATGACACTAAATTTTATCACACCACCAATTTCATAGGATCAAATGAGGTATCATAATACAATCGTGGCATCCCACCTGGGCTGGTAAGTAAGAGTCTTTAAATCTAGAATTTTTCAAAATTTGAAGATAGAGGTAATTTACTTTGTTTATTTATTTTTGCATCTCTGTGGATGCATTGCTAATATATCCATGAGGCTTCCTTAATCTTGTCAGCGACATCATCACATTGCTAGATCAATTTTGTCACTGAAAAATTGTCCCACTCCAGGCAATAATGATAAGGGAAAACAAAACATGACCATCCATCGTACTCCCGCATCATCCATCGTAATTTAGGTGATGCAAAGTATCCAGATCAAGGGAGAGGAGAGGAGTAGGTCGTGGCTATATCGGTCCACCGATGGTTCCAATTTATGAGACTTCATACCAACGCAAGTATTCTGCACTGAACCCCTAGACTTCCGTATCACCCGCAGATTCCACACCGTCTTCCAGACTTCTCATACCACCTTCAGATTCCACACCCACCCTGTAGACTTCCGCTCCACATGTCATCCCCAAATTATCACCTGATATTCCAAACACCAAAGGCTACATTACCATCTACGACTTCACCTACAACATTGCCTCCTATTGATGAGACCATGATTGACCTTGTTCTAAACTTTGGTGCATGCCCACCTAGGCGACCTTACGCTCCACATACACGCCGAGTCGTTCCACCATCAACTCCATTTGATCCATTTGAGATTGCACATGCCCCTACATATCATCTAGCTATGTATTCTAGGCATCCTAAGAGAAAGACAAAGCCTCCATCATGTGGTACTCATTGATGTTTATTTATATTTATATATATTGTTATTTGTATTACGTTGTGTATATATTTATATGATTTGATTTATATATGAAATGATCAATTGTCGTGTATTGGTTGTCATCTCCAGGCAATTGAGTTGATTTGGATGAAATTGTTGTAATGCATGTATAGTGACTTAGTTGTATTTTAGATAGAAGTGTAGTAATTGATTGTGGAATTCTTGATTTGGTTAAGTTGGATGGAAATGTTTATAATACGAGGTGTAAATGAATTGATTGTATTTTGGATGGGTGTATTATATGTAATTTTGAGCAATTATATGTGATTTCTGAACCACACGATTTTACACATGGAATTTGCAAGATGTCGTTTTCAATTTATAAAGTGTTCTTTGATGTTGGCTTTAAAGGTACGATATCGCGTTGGTGATGGCGTTGTTGATATTGTGTTGATGTGAGGATTTAGGATGCACTAGTTTATACATTATTTTATTTTCTAAGCTTATTTTAGTTTTTTAATAACTTAAATATTTCCAAAGAAACTCAAAAAAAAAAAAAACTACCAGAAAGTGACAAGATGTTTGGTGACAGATAGTCCTCGAAGACGAGGTAATCTTTTGTTGTGTTGAGTTTTAGGCCACTCGTGACAGGATTTTTGGACAAATATATTTTATTTTAAAAAAAATATTACTAAAATAATTTGAAAATTAAATAATGTCAAGTAGTGTGAGTCCTGGCCATCTAGTTACATCGACATTGCGTAGTCATTAATTGCGGCATTGTAATTTTTAAGACTATCTTGCATGATCAGCCGACGGCAGCATTGAACTTTAAAAAAATTACAATGCCATAATCA
Source organism: Tetrastigma voinierianum (assembly GCA_016808115.1). NCBI lineage: Eukaryota > Viridiplantae > Streptophyta > Magnoliopsida > Vitales > Vitaceae > Tetrastigma > Tetrastigma voinierianum. The sequence goes on along the minus strand of JAEQBH010008491.1, from coordinate 75,218 downwards.
ATGAGTGAGGCATTATCGTTTTAAAAACTAGGGCTTTTTCTTCTTCTTCCCCCCATTTGCTCTTTCTTCCTTTCTCTCCTCCTCCACTCCTCATCTCCGGTGATTGTTAGGGCATACATCTTGTTGTGCATTTTGAGCTTCAATCAACCATCTCTATTCCCATCATTGCAGTCCTCCTCCACAGCAGGTAACGTAGTTCTACTTTGATTTTTAGGGGTTTTTTCAGTTGGTTGAACTTGAATTCTTCAGCTATTCATTCATTTGCTGGGTGGTTTTAGGGAAAAAATTAGTCATTGGACACACTCCTTGGATTTTAAACGATTAAAGCATTGATTCTTCGACTATTTCTTTACGCTTTGCATTGTATAACTATTTTATAATTTAAAAACCAAATTGTTTCCTTCTATTGGTTGTACTATTTTTTTTTCTTTGTTCTATTGTTGCTAAGAGCTTCTTAATAGTAACTTACCTAGACGAGCATGGTTCTTTTATGTTATGGACAAGACTTTAGGCTGCAGAGGTATTGATATAGATCAGGAGCCCTACTTTAAGTATTAAATCGAATATATTTGCCCAACTATAATGGTGTCCAGGGATAAACAACTAGTTTGGCTTTGCGGTTAGTTGATACATAGAATTTGCATCGTCTTTTCTGACACTTTCCCTTTATTTAGGAGTTTGAGATTCAAAATGACCTCTTCATTTTAGGTTTTGGATTCAAAATAACCCTTTTATAAAAGAAATATTCAATTCCTTAATTAATCGAAAGAGATGATGAAAGCTAAGTCCTAGATTAGAGGAAACAAGATCAAATTTAAGAACACTCACAACTCTTGGTTCTTCCTTCACAAGGAGTTTTCCCTTGTAATGTTCAATTTCTTTGGTGCAAGCTATGATGGCGTTATTAAGAACTAACAACCCTTGCTCCTGCTCAACCAAGATTAAAATGAGGAATTAGCAATGAAGTATGATGGTCAGATTTCAAACATGCCAGAGATAGTGACCGCCAACAACTAGAATAGATGCTTGAGACCTTCCTAATATGTACTACTATATTTGGTCAGAGTTGCTATGAGGAAGAGCATTCATTATAGATCATATTAAAATATTTGCCCAAAATTCAGTTTGCCATCCACTATTCAACTAGGTGTTGTTCTCTTTTTTCATCCTAAAACCAACTTAAAGAACATTAGTGAACCAATACAACCATGTAGAATTTGGATAAGTAATCTTTTGATAAGTCAAACAGTTAAATCTATAGCTTACCTATATATAATTGTATTTCTATTAGTTGCCAATGAGCCTCAAATCAAGCATGATATTTCATTTCCTTCACATGATACATATGTTATTAGCTTTTATATAATAACATCACATCTCAATGACTTCGAAAATTGTTTCCATTATAAGAAAGTTTAATCTAAATTGATTATTATCAATCAGATATAGGAGGACATTAACAATCATATTAGAGTTTTAGACATATATAATTTTTATACATATGGTTCATGGTTTTTGTAACTATTGGCATTCCACTTGGTGTGTTTGTTTTGTAAGATAACTTTGGCAATGGTTGTAACACCCCAAATTATACCCTAGTAGTTTATTACATGTTGGGTATAATATAAGTGAAATGCATTTTTCGAAATTTAATTACTAAGGGTAAATTAGTAATTTGTGATATGACATAACACAAGAAGATTATATCTTAAGTTAGAAATTGAATAAGTTGATTTTCAAATAAAATGAAAATAAATGACCAAATAAACGAAAAATGGACATTTGACTCAGAGTAGGGATAAGACCAAACATGGCCTTAGAATATCTCATTTTTGGCTTTACGAAGGTTAGGAGCTTTACGATGGAAGAAGAGAAGAATAAGGAAGAAGGAAGAAGAAAGAAGAAGAAAATCGGGTTTGGAACTGAGTATGGAATTCATGTATGGAACCTATATGTTTGGAAATACTTGTCTAAGTTGGATTAGGAAAACCTTAACTCTTCAATACATGTGTGTTTTGGTAGGTTGAAGTTAGTTTTGTAGTTTTGTTTCAAAATGGTTTGTTTTGGTTGAAAGATTTCCAATGAAAATGGCTAAAATAGGCCATTACGCGTACTGTTTCACCCTTACGCCTAGGCGTGGGGTGCACGCCTAGGCGTGTTTCACTTGACGGTCGCTACTCCTAGGGCGAACCGGGCAGGGAATTTACGCACTTTACAGTGCGCACAGGCGTAGCGGTCTTTGCTAAGGCGAGACCTTATCTTGCCTAAGGCGTAACATTGCCGCTTAGGGGGTAAGTAGCATTGCTTCCCGCCTAGGCGTACACCCAGCATCATGTTTTGGTTCCTCCCTTAGTTAATTCTGGCTGTCCATCCATTGGTAGTTAATGAGGATCCTAATAAGTGAATGAAAGGGTTCATACAAGTATAATAGTTATATGAAAAATGCTATGTACCTCGCCACCGAGGCAAAGTCGTTGGGCAAACATAGTTTCTTACCCTTATTTGCTAATGTGTTTAAGAACAATATAACAAGCTTAGTAAGACATATAATTGTATGGCAAGACCAAATAGTGAATGAATAGGCATCTCTGATTAGTGCCGACGCCTTACATTGCGTGGGCGGAACCGTCTGCGATCAATGCCGGCCTGCGCTCCGATGTTACGACATTTTGTTATGGGCGGACACGTCTCACGATAAGTGCTTCGACACTCCACGCTGGTGCTACGACACTTCTATTGCATTGGGCGGGCACATTTTTGTTTAATGTTATCTTGTACAGCGGTACCCTATTATGTTATTGCCCATCATTCATTGTTACACGATCTACGCGGTGATTAGTACCCTGAATAATTTGCTATTTTGAGCCACTGTTTATAGCGAGGTTTTAAGAACTTTTGCATACTAATCAGCAAACCTTGATGATACATTAAGGTCGGCTCTACTCTTGATCATGTTTGTGGCTCTATTATTGTAGTTTTGGAGGCTGAAATATCTCCCATTATCTTCAATTTGATTCAAACACGATGAACCCAGAGCGGTCGAGATGCATGATCAAACGAGAGAAACTTAGACAAAATTCTGAAGGAGGCTTGAGTGAATCTTTATGAGATTTGCAAAATTTACGCAACTGCGAAAGTCGCGGGATTCAAGTTGTGACACTACTCACACACTGTTTGTTGGCCTTTTGACACTTTTTGTGGTTTTATACAAGTTTTCCCTTGATGTAATTTTGGTTCATTTGCACATTTTTGTAATTTCCTTATACTAATCACCTATATAAGCTCAGTCTTGTTTGTAAATCAATAAACTTTCAGTCCATCAATCAATCAATAAAATTGGGCACGAAGCTTCCTCTCCCTCGGTTGTTTTGTGATTTTCTCTCCCTTTCCTTCACTTTCTTGCATTTTCTCTGGCAGAACACCCTTGTGACAAATCGGGACACTCGGCTAAAACCCTCATCCCTTGAAGGGAAGGCCCTTTGGGTGTTAGTTTTGAGGCAAGTTGCATGTTCCATAAATACTTTCATGTATTTAAGGGTGTTTGTGTTCTGTTCTCACCTTGGGTTAAAATCTCTTAGGCATGCTCTCTAACGTGTATTTGGTAAGCTTTTGGGTTCAATGGATGCTTATCATTAGATCCACCGATGCCCGGTTAGTTTGTCTCTATTAATTCTTGAAGGGTAGGTTCGGGTGTGTTCTCAGTATGGGAGCATTTATGCTCATTAAGTACCATCTTTCAAGATGAAAACTTAGGGTTTAGGTTTTCAAGCTAAATGAGATCGGTTCGGGAAATGACTATATGTCATGCTCCACAGCAGCGAGGAAAAGACAGGAGACATGTCAGGGTTAACCCAACCTTGCAAGCGGTGGCGAGACAACAAGGAATTCTCTCTTAACTTTACTTCAAGTTGGCTGATTTACCCCCGACCATTCACCTTGTTTGTACACAATCCAAAATTCAAGAGTAAACACCATTTTCAATCCTTTGTAACTCTTCTCTCGAAGAAAACCCATCCCATAGTGTTCGACCTAGAGCCACTATCTTTGCGAGTAGCTTTGCTAAATCGGTAGTAAAATCTAGGATATAAATTTTATTGATTAGAACACCTGCCTTTATGAATCAAATGGCGTGGATTTAGCAAGGGGATGGTGCCCCCAGCGAAGAAAAGTTGTAGAACTTGATCCACATCACAAGTGTTAGAATTATCTCATTTCTTTTTTTATTTACCATTTTCTCCACTTGCGAGTTCAACTGCGGGGAGAGTTGAAAATTACTACTTTGTGCGACGTTTTCCGCATTTGATTTTAGCTAATTAACCTTTTTGGTAGTCTTGTTTTTGTTGGTTTCTTGTTTGTTGCATTCATAGCAGCTTATGCAGTGGGACATAAACACTACAGGTAGATTAGAAAGGCTAAGTGCTCCAGTTGAACAAGGGTGTGAAATCAATTTACACCTGAAGCCGGATGGAGACCCCACTGAAACGGCCCGAGCCAGGGGTTCTAAGGGAGCCCAATGCCCTCTGGTCAATGAGGATCACGCCACCCCACCAAGGGTGAGTGCACCCTCATGCATAATACCCCCTGCTGAGGATGTGGCAGTGAGGCCTTATCTAGTTCCCCTGCTCCGAACTTTTCATGGTATGGAAATGAAAATCCATACACACACATCCAGGGATTTTGAAAAGGGAAGTTTGCACGACTTTCAAGGAGTGCATTTGATATGGACTTGCTCAGGCGAAGAAGCCTTCCACTGACCCTCAAAGATAAAGCCAAAATTTAGCTTAATTCACTAAGGCTAAGGACCATCAGGAACTAGGCAGAGCTGCAGGCTGAATTTTTGAAGAAGTTCTTCAGTGCCCATAAGACCAACAATTTGAAGAGGAAAATTTACACCTTTGCAGCTCACGACAGTGAGAATTTTATCGAGTCTTTGGGAAGGTATCTTGGAAACTATCGATTGCAGCCACCCTCACCATGGCTTTGACACATGGATGCTAGTAAACCACTTCTGATGGAATGTCCCTTTTTGCCATGAAACAACTTTTGGAGACCATGTGTGGAGAGGGACTTCCTCGTAAAAATCCAGTTAAGCTATGGTTCCTCAACTTTATATTCTTGAGACCTCAAGGGATAGGATGAGCCGAACGAGGGAGGTAGAGAGGAATGAAACAAGCAGTGAACCCCGAGATAGAGCATTTATTCAGCCGACGGAGGATGTGGGCCAAAGGCTAAGTTGTCCACCACAGACGGAAGGATGGAAGAACGAACAAAGAAATCAGCATAAAATGCGAGGCGTGTGAGCATCTATACTTGGCCAACCATGTTTCAATTGTCAATCTACCAGTCATCAAGGAGAACATTGTCCAATTTCTCCCTTAGTAAGGGATTTTATGGTTGAAAATGCAAATGTTATTGGGCGAAATAGGCCGCCCAGTTGATGCGATATATGGCGACACCTATAATCCCAAGCTGGAAGAACCACCCTGACCTCGCACGAGCTGAAGCCTCCGGTATATGTTCCCGAGGGCATCGCGGCAACGGTATGGGTCCACCTCTCGGCGGCCGATACCAACCTCATCCTGTTGGCTTGACTATCGTGAATTTGAGACGAGGTGGTGGGGAATTTTGTAAGAGGAGCGAGAAAACTATTAATGCTCAATTGAATCAAGAATAGAAAATGTAGAAAGCACGCCATGGACAAAAGAATTGATGGAGCTCCACAAAAGCCTAAATCAAAAAGAGTGATACAACTGCGATCATCATCGTGGCACGACTAATCGGCAAACGGGTGCGGGAGGAAGGGAGATTCCTTCGGTTTTCTTTAATCCTAGGGAGTGCATGAACTAAACATACCCGATGAAGGCTTTGCTAAAAAATGGATGAAATCCGGGGCCATTATCACCTTGAGAGTGGTAAAGGAAGTGGTAGCTGGGCTTTAAACACGGGAAAGACCGAGAGAAAGGAGGAAGTGGAGCGAACACGTATTCATTAAAGAGGATTCGATGAAGAGCGCGCCTCCTCCCATTTCCCACGAGAAACGCGAGAGGCAAAAGAGGCCTCCTAACCCAGAGGCATCCTGGAAGTGCTGAGGCAGGTAAAGGTCAAAATTCCCCTACTTGACATGATCAAGCAAGTCCTTACCAATGCAAATTTCTAAAGGACTTGTGCACAGTCAAAAAGGGGTTGGGCATTAACAAGAAGGCCTTCCTTACTGAACAAGTCAGCTCTATCATCGATTCAAAGAGCCTTAGTGAGGAAATACAAAGATCGGGGATCCCCCCCACCATCTCAATCAGCATTAGGGGACCTTCATAGACAAGGCACCTTCTTGGATGGAGCGTGTCAACCTCTTGCCATGCCCAATGTATAAGCGATTAGGTTTGGGGGGCCCGAAGTCTACAAGCATCTGCCCCTATCCTTAGCGGATCGATCAGTGAAAATACCAAGGGGGATAGTTGAGGGATGTCTTAGTGAAGGTGGAGCAAATTCTACCCTATCCAGTAAATTTAAGTAGTTCTTGTCTGAGCCAATGGCGAGAGCACTAACCAAGTGCCCGTCATACTTGGGAGGCCATTTTTTGGCCACGTCTAATGCCATAATCAACTTAGGAATGAAGTGCGTACGGCTTCGCCCCTTCGGCAACATGACATTAAGGAGCTCAACATTTTCACTTGAGCAACAAGGATAAACCCGGCGAGAGGATGAGCATAAATCGAAGAAGTCTTGCACAGTGGCACGGATGTAGGAAAGCCGCGATGCTCTGGCTAACGAGGAAGAATTAACAAGAACCAAGAAGCGAGTTAATGAAGGATCCATTTGCATCAATCACCCTTCTGTGCTCCTGTCATCCCACCCCGGCACCACGAGAGCAGGGATGCTTAACACCAAGGAACAAAATATCGGCAGTGCGGGATATATCGATACTTGGATTTTTACGGATATATACGGAAATATAGAGTAAATATCGAGTGGATATTTTGACAAAAATATACGAGTAGAAGCAAATTAATAAAATATTTTTGAATTTCATGTAAATACTTTGTTGAATTATAAAAAAGAAGACATAAATAAACAAATATACACTTATTATGAAAACAATATTCATTATAATTTATCGAGTACATTAATATTATTTAAAACCAAAATGAGAACCGTATGGCTCCATTACATTATTTGATGAAGGGATCCCATCTTGATGAAGATAATATTCATAAGATCATCAAAATATTGAGATAAATTACAAAGAAAAATAATTTGAGAGTTAAATGGAGCTTGGATATTGTATGGATGAGTTTGTAAGAATTGTATGATTTTATGGGTATTTATAGAATTTTGGAGTCAAAATAGTCATTACCGATATTCTGGAAGTATTCTGCAGAAGCGGATGTTGATCTCTTGCCACGGGGCCACACTATGTGGTAATTTGCGTGTTTTACCGTGTTCTGGAGTATTTTTCGAAATTCCGATTACAAGCGCGCGTGCTCCACCGGTCGCGATTTTTGGTCAAATCGGTTTTTCCTATTTTTCGACGAAAAATCGGCGATTTTACCCCGATTTTTCCTCGATCGATTTTCCTACATTTTTTCTTCGGTGCCAGGCCAAAAACCAATTTTTGCGTGATATATCGGTGAAAAATGATTTGTTCCCCCTTAACTGAAAGGGCGAAGTGAACTCATTCCATGACCCGAACCACCACTTGGAACCAAGTCCTCCCTAGACCCTCCAAATGAAATCTCTTGGGTGTACAGCGGGAATTAGTTCATGTAGGAGCTGAAACAATCAAATTTTGATGGGATTTGCTTTTACATTATTACAAGTTTTAAATTAGGATTTTCATTTATATCCTTAAAATTTAAAATTTTGTAAATTTCCTCATTTTCAAGCTTATCTTCTCATAATTTTTGGTCTTGTGTTGTTGCAAGTGTTCCAGTGCTGGGGGAGCCAATTTTTGCCTAAGAATTTCCCAAGTTGCGAAAATTTTCGCAACCTGTGAAATTTCGCAGTGTGAAAATTCGCAGCCTGCAGACACTGTTCATCGTCACCTTGTTTTTGCCTGCAACACTCCATTTTCCTACAACTCTTCGTTTCACGCTCCTACAATAAATTTCTTTAATTTTTTAGCAATCGATTAATGGCCACTAATAGCATTATTACCCATGTCTTCCATGCGCTAATCCTTATATAAACCCCTTTTCCCCTTCATTTTCATTTCACCTTTCCCCCTCCCGGGTTTAAACTCCTTCTCCTCTCAAATTTGCTCTCCTTGAGCCGGCAATGGCGAGACTCATGGGAGCTCATTCCCCTCTTTGCATTGCGGTGCGCTGAGCTCCATTTCCCCCTGCAGAAGCACCTCCACCCAGGAACAGCCACGCGGCACGCCGCCCAAGTCGTCGGCTTGTGAACCTTTGCAGCACCCCTCGGCTACCTGCGCCGACCCTAGGCGCTGCCGTACTCCACCATTTGTCGCCCGGGTTGCCTCCCTGTTCTTCATCCGGGGGCACTACAGTAGCGTCTTGAGGGCACCACTCCTACGTGGCCCACTGCCCCGAAAGGAGATATCATACGGGTTGGCCACTCACTTTACTCCATCGCATCTAGGCTGGCCGGAGGGCCATCTCGAAGGGCCCCGAACCTCGGGCCCGGGTCATCCACTTCGAGACTTCGGGTGCCACCTTCACCACCTTATCAGGGCATTGTCAGAGCCCCGGACCTATCCCCTGCATCTATTATCAGGCGACCCTTCTTCCCTTGCAACCTCATCCCGAGGAATGTTGACTGCCGCTGGAGAGATTTCCACGGGGAGGTTTACCACGATCTCTCGGCATTTCTTAGGGACGGGGAGCTCAAGACTCCATGCTCCTGCTGCGAGAGATACCATGCGGGTCGTTCATGGCAGTACGCGTCAGGTCTGTATCCTGGTGGTCGCCAGGTTTTATCACACGATGACGTCTAGGCGTGAGGCCAACTCGACTACTTTGCATTTTTCCATTGACGGTCGGCCAGGGATACTTTGGGCATCCGACATCACAGCTGCTCTCCATCTTCCGATGGTCCTTGCCAACGCAGCTAACTATAGACAGTGGCCCCATCCCTCGACCAGGGAGATGGTCCGGCTTCTCTCTATTGACCTCTGGGTGGGGCCCATTTTATTGGCTGACACCTCCGCGGTGTATACTTTTTTATAGACCACATTTTGAGGTCTAATCTGTTCCCGCTCTAGCACATTGTTGTTCGAGAGGGAGGGAGGCTATTTTGGAGGCCCTTAAATATTAATTAGGAGCTTCTAGTTCCCGGCCCCGGTCGGCGGATTGCCAATCCTTGTTCGACCGGGACGGGGTCCACCGTCGGAGTTGGCCCCGTGTTGAGTCCATGCCTCTTCTATTTCCACGACTCTTATGCCAGGTGCTAGAGCACATCGGGTTCCTAGCCGAGCCCCGATTGGAGCTTCGCCATGGCTGTGAGGCCACCCTTAAGATCGATCGGTGGCGGGCCTCTGTGCCCTATGTCTTCCCCCTCGGGACCTAACGATGTGGCCAGGCTACTAATAGTCCCGGTGGGGGACTTGTCCCCTATAGGTAGCACAACGAGGCCTCGGCTCCCGGCCTAGTTCCACCATTGGTCCCTTCGACTCAGATGGCTCCCGAGGCTCTAGTACCTCGAGGCTCAGTGCCTCTTATCCTCCCAGGCCCTCATTGCCATGCCTTTGCTCGGTCGAGGATATAGTGGGTAGAGACACCTCTGCACCTGCGAGTTCATTACCATCTCCGCCGGGGACTTCACGGCTATGTGGAGCAATGCGCCATTCTCCATGCTAAAGCACGCTTCGACACCATTTGCTAATGATCAGATATTAACAGAGAACTGCGCTGCACAAAAATCGGACCATCCTCATGCGGCTCAAAGCCATTTGGGCCTCCTGTTCTGTCTCTGCATTCTTTACTCTGAGCCTCTACCCACACCCTCCCCGGCGGGATCGGCTCCTCCCCGCTGACCCCGCGGGATCCCACGGATATGCGCGTGACGACGGCATCGACCACTCCTCCAGCTCCTCAAACCTCTTCATTTGAGGATGATTCTTCATCAACCACCCATTGAGGAGGTACCACTTCCTCATGCTTTCGGCCCACCGCCTATTGCACGTGATGGCATACTTGGTTGGGGGGAGTTAGTGTTGGAAGTGAAGTTCATGCTGTTCTGAGTTTTTCTTGTACCACACCTTTCGTGAAGCCATTTTGTATGTTTTAGGGCTTGCTATTTACTTCTTTGTGCAAAAGGTGAAAATTTTGTGAAATGCACTTTTATGTATATAATAATACAACTCTATTTTTCTACACTTTTGCATCTCATCTAGCCCCTATATTTTAGTGGTTTGCCTTTCTATAGAGTCTAGAAAGATTGGAAGCATTTTGTGAGCCTCACCTTAATGCTAAATAAGTTCACCATGATTAAGTTAGTCAGTTGAATTCTAGTAATCAGCCTTGTCTTCACCATTTATCTTGCCACACACCTGATGCACATCGATTTTTCGTCCATAGGTTGAGAAAATGCCTTCCCATACTTTTAAAGCTTAGGCCTTAGCCGTTGGCCGGCCTTTATGGTTAGAGTTCCCCAAGAAAGAAGGCGATGTGTCTTCGAAAGAAAGAAAAACAAAGAAAGGAAAGAATAGAAGCGCGGCTTTGCATTGAGCAGAGCACGATCGAGGGTATATGGTGAACCTTTAAGCCCAGTTTCTTAAGCCATTGGTTGATCAGAACTTAGTGCTCACTTCATGGAATTGGATGGGTGAGGTTTAGTGAGTTAGTAGGTGCTGATTGCCAAAATCATTGAAGTCAGAGTGGAAACCTATAGAGTTAGTGATCGAAAGATCTTTGACTTGATACCCCTAAACCTTAGTTGGTTGGGGTCATGGGGTGGATCCAGATTACCACCGGACCTTGGTGAAGTCAAGTTTCGGCATTTACCTATGATACAATAGAAGTGTCTGTGATAAGAGTGGGCGATCTATTTAAGATGGTCAACGATGCAGGCATTAGCGGTAGTTTGGTTGGGGGAGGTAGCTTAGCGACTTAATGAGTGGCGATCACCGCCCGCAGATTTGTTGGAAGTTCGGGTTGATTTCACTTAGAATGAACATTAACCCTAACATCATTATGGCACTCATTCTTCAGTGGTTTTATCTGGTGTCAGAACTTTTTCATACTGGTAAAGACCTCCCTTATACACACACTTTTGTGAAGACAATCCCTTTTGCATATATATAGCTCTTTGTGATCTTTCCTTCTTTTTATCATTTAAGTGCTGATGTCGGTTCAGGGAGTGATTAGTACTTAATAGTGCTATTTTGAGCCATGTTTATAGCGAGGTTTTAAGCGATTTTTGCGTCTTGTCGACTAAATAACCGATTGATACATTAAGGTCCCACATTCCTACTTATTGATCATGTTTTTGTAGCTACATTATTGTAGTTTTGCGAAGCCCGAATATCTTGTATACTTCAATTCGATTTAAACGATGAACGAACCGATTCGAAGATGCATGATCTTTCCGGAAGAGAGTTGGAACCAAAAATCTTGAAGAAGGAAACTCAGTCAAATCTTGCGAGGGTGTTGCGAAAATTCGCAACTGCAGAATTATTTCGCAACAGCACTCACACACTCTTTGACTACTTACGGCCCCGCCTTTTTATGGTTTTATCTGAGTTGCCCTTGATGTAATTTTTGGTTCATTTGCACATTTTTGCCAATTTCCTTATCTGCAGGCACCTGCTCGTCAGTCTTGTTTGTCATCGATAAACTTTGGAGTCCATCAATCAATCGATAAAATTAGGCACGTAGCTTCATCTCCCTCGGCTAGTTTGTGATTTTCTCTCCCTTTCCTTCACTTTCTTTTACATTTTATCTCTAGCGAAACACTATAGTAGTGTGCGTCGAGGATGCTGGCTAAAACCCCTCATCATAAAGAATGCCCAGTGTTGGTTTGCAGAACCATTTGCATGTTCTCATACTTTTCATATTTGTATTTAAGGGTATTTGTGTTCTGCTTCGCACCTTAGGTTAAATCTCTTAAGATGCTCTCATGCATTATTGTTTGGCAAGCTTTTTGGATTCGATGGATGCTTATCATTAGAATCCTTGGTGCCGGTCAGATTGTCTCTATTAGTTCTTGAAAGAGTAGTTTAGGTGCCGATTCTCACCGTGTGAGCATTGCTGCTCATTAAATGCCATCTTTCAAGAGGAAAACTTTTTAGGGTTTAGGTTTTAAAGCTAAATGAAGATCGGTTCGGAAATGACTATATGTCTCCCCGACGAGAGAAAAAGACAGAGGACATGTCGGTTAACTTAACCCCCAGCCCGGTGGCGAGACTGAGAATTCTCTGTAACTTTTACTTCAGTTATTTCGAGTTTTAAACCATTCTTCAAAGTAAACACCATTTTCAATCCTTTGTAGCTCTTCTCTCTCCTGAAAACCCATCCCTGTGTTAGACCTTAGAGCCACTATCTTTGCCCAGTGCTTTTGCTGTGTCGATGTGAAACCTAGGATATAAATTTTTTGTTGATTAGAACACCTGCCACCACTTGGCCTAAGCAGTCAAAGCAAACACTTATATGTTGTATACATGGTGTATGATACATGAAATTAAAAGTAATCAGTTACTTTGTTACCATGTGCACCCTCAGGTACTTTTCAGTACAAGATCTCTGTTTTGAATTCCTACGGGAGATAGAGCTTTCGATTATAGAATTACATTATATGTAAGCTTTTGATAAACTACGCTGATATAGATTTTACATTATCTACGTAAGTCATATGCATTATGTTATCCTGTAATTGTTGACCACTCCTAGTGGTCATATCTGTTATCTGTTTCCCACTAAGCTATAAACTTAGCACGGGTGTTTTATCCGTGTAGGTACTAAAGAAAACATCTGTGGCATTCCGCATCAACCAAGGTCAACACAACAGTAGGAGTCCACCTAATGTAGGTCTTTGACTCTGTTTTGTAATTGTAAATGTACAAGTTTTGTAATAATGGAATTTGTTATGTACAAGTAAATGGGACTCAGAATATATGTACAAGACAGTTAAACACCACTACGGTGGTAGTCTGAAGATTTATTTTCTTATGGATATATATATATGAAATGGGCCTGATAATCAGAAAAGCAGGGTTAAAGAGTCACAGTCGTGTCGTGCCCCTTTCTTTGCTCAGCGTTAGGTAGGGGCGTAATCTGATATTATCTTATAGATGACATTTTATTGTAGGTAAATAATGTGTGACTCGGTATTCCGTCATATGTTTTTTATAATGGAAAAACTAAAGGAGGCCGAACATATGTGAAAATATATTTAGAACAAAGTTGTTTATTATTGCCTTTGGATGTGGAATTGATTGCAATGTAATCCAGTTGTTGCATTGACACCTCAATGACGGTATTGACGAAAGAGTTTAAGTGGTCTCCGCCGCCCAAGTATCCTTTGAAAAGCGAAAATAGGTTCCAACCTTGTCCAATATGGGATGACAATAGTGTGTACAAAATGTTGAAATTAGTTGACACAACTGGAATGGAGGAAATTGAATTGGTACTTACACAAATTTATTACTTGGAGGAAATTTTAATGTTAAGAAATTGGACTATGGGTGTGGGCCTAGTAGCCCTCTAGTTGTTGTAACTAATAGATGTGAAGTAAACAAAAATGATCAAGATTATGAAGATGAAGTAGGAGATGAAGATGGTGATGATGAAAGTGATGGAGATGGAGATGTTCAAGAGTGATGAAACGATTATATCTTTTCTTAACTATTAGTAACTTATGGAGGTAGACAAGAGAGATATCTCTCTATGGATGTGCTAAGTTGTGATGTCTCAAATAACCCACATCCTAAGGACCATGATCCTGGGGACCAAAACGAGAGGGCAACTGCTAATTATTACTTAGCACCATCATCTTAGTTTGAAAATGTGGGAAACTTTGGTAATGTTGTTTCAAATGACTGGACTCCATGGGTGAACTATAATATTACAAACTCAACTAGAGAATTTGTTGTTAATGTACGTTTTACTTCAAAGTTGCTATTAGAGCAAGGAATTTACCTCTTGTAAAACTGAGAAAATTCTAATTTTACGAAAAATGGTAAAATAATGTTAATTTTGGTCAAAATCAAAATTTTGAATCTCGGATGATGAAGCGGACTTCCAGTTGGAATGACATGTGATGTGACAAATTTACCTACTACATGTACTCATGCTGACACATGTTGCGTGGGTAGGGGATGGAGTGTGGCTTAGATTAAGCCATGTCCAAAAATCAAAGCTTAAGGACCGCAGGGAATTTTTGGAAATGTTAAGTGAATAAGACAAGAATGAATAAGTCTTCTTCTGCATTTGGAGCAAAGAAAAGCAGGCGGTAGAAATTTGAGTTTCAGTTACAGAGTGTGTGCTTGACTTCTCTCTATGGCTCTCGTCGTTAGGACCATCGATTCTCTGAAGACAGAAGCAAAGTTGATTTGCGTGAGGGGCTACGCGTGGACACGATTTGGTGGGTTCCAACAACTCGAGGTAGGGGTCTTCTCCCTACTTGTATTCTTTGGCTAAGAACCATGTGAATGGTTAGGGATATTACGAGGGCTTGATTTAGCCGTAATTTTCGGTCTCAAAACATTTTGAGCCAGGAGTGGAAAATCCACTATTGTGGCCAGGTGAAAGTGCAGGCCCGGAGGGTTTCTTTATTCACGTGATTTTGTTGTGTGATTTTTATGTTGTTGGGTGATTCAAAATGAATTGCTTGGATTGTTATTAGCTCATGTGAGCTAATTTTGGTGTTATCGATTGTGAATTGAATAACATGAATTATGTGAATTTAATTATGTTAATATACACATGAAAAATATATTAGCATGAATATTTTGGAATTGTAATGCATTCCACTTATGCCTTTGGGGCACCACTAGAATATTATGTGTGAGTGTATGGCGTGAAAGAAAGCGAAAGCGAAAAGGTTTGAAAGGAATTTCGACGAAATATTTTGGAGAATTGTGTTGGGAAGTTGTCAACAATTCCGCACGTCGAAGGGCCCATGAATTGTTTCGGAGGAGGGTTATCAACATATTAGCCTCGGAGGGTTGTGACCACAATAAATTTTCAGGAAACTTGGTAGTAAGTTTCGAAACCAGAAAAGTTTTGTTTGAAACTATATTTTTACTTGCATTTGGCTTAAGCATGTGTGAGAGGCGGTTGATGGGAGGCTCGAGGCGTGGGATTGGGCGTATAGACATTCAAGAGTGGAATAATGTATTTACTTGAGTGTGATTATTTGTCATGATATGTGCACTTAGGTGGGAGTAGCAAGTAGGAGTAATTCCACTCTTGGGCATTACTCGCTGTCGGGGAATATTATTTCGGTCTGAGGAGCGTCGGGAGGCGGCACTCATTAGAGGCCATTTTGAGAAGGAAGCCGACATGTGGCTTTGACATGGATTATGTAATTAAATTCTTAATTTTAATATATGTTTGTATTAAGAGTGATTTATCAACTCTTGAACTATTGGTATATAGTTGATGTAATTTTGTAGTATATTGATGCATGGGCCCAGTGGCCATTTTACTCGCACATGGACCGGAGTGTGATCGTTGTTAATTATTAGGACCGAGGTTGGCTACTTTGGGTGAAACTCCCCATACAAAGGAGACTCTGCAGATTTTCTATAGTGGTGTCAGTTACCGACATCCATGATTGTCCGTAAGGTTAACGGGTTGTCGACGAACACCGGGGATCGGAAGGCGTCCGCCTCCCCAGTTGAGGTTTTGATGATAACAAACCAAGGCTATTGGTTACTAATGGTTAAAGATGAGTTGAGTGATAGGTTGAAGTTGATCAAGCATTAAATGAAGATCATATAGGCTAAAGATTATAATGACGTAGTTTATCAAGCTCTTAGAAGTGAAGTTCACTCAAGTCAAAGAACCAAGAAGACAAGTAACTAAGATTCCAAGCTCAAGCATCAAGTGAAGATTTTGATAGCTTAGGAATCTATATAAGATAATACGTGGTGCACTTTTAGGATATCATCGTTTATCTGTGCATTTACTCCTAAACTCAATTTCAAATCCTAAATTGCGCTATTTTGAAAACTAGAGTTAAAGCATTAAACCTTAGACTTAATAATCTTTAAAAACGGCTTGATGTTTATCTAAGGTTTTAGAAGTGTTTTAAATCAAACAAAACGCCAATTTGAACCTTGAAGAGGTTACGGAAGGCTGAGCAATCGACCATATGAGCGATGTAGGTTGAGTGAGCGGTTCATGTGAACAATAGCCGGTCTTATGAATAGAGTCGAGGCTGCTGAAACGATGTTGATCGATCGGTTAATTGTCGTCGAGTGAAACAATCAACCCGATTAGAGCGAGAAGAATTGGAGGCGACTACGACCATTTGGATCACGATAGCTCATCCAAAATACATAATAGGCTTGGTCGATAGATCATTTGGTTGGTCAACGGTTGGATTCAACTGACTCGCGGTAACATTTACATGTCTGACATTATAAGCGGTAGTGTACCGAGTGCCGTCGACCGGGTTAAGTTGTGGGTGGCGACAAAGTGATCAGGTTCCTATTCTATAAATAGAGTGTGGGGATCACTTGTTGAATGGACTTATTGTATATCTCTCAACCATCATTTCTCTTGTGAATCAATTCTTAAACTAAGATTGTGGTGCATTCATTTACATGAGCATATTGTAGAGTGCACCTTTGTGTTGATCAAAAGCTTGAGTTGTAATTCAAATATCTTGAGACGAAGAGTGTCTCATTTTTGATTGATGAAAGCTTCAAGTGTGTATAGCTTGAAGGATTTGTGAAGAGCAATTGGAGCCATAATCCAAGTGTAATCAGAAAGCTTCAGGCGAAAGCTTGGAACTTCGGTATGCATAAGCTTGAAGAGGTGCACCCATTGGGCCATAATCCAGAAGTGTAAAAGAATCTCGAGGTTAGACTTACCTTGGTGGAACCCTCAGGTTGAAGGTTGAGGAGAAATGGACGTGAAAGCGGAAGTGTCGAACCACTTATAAATTCGGGTTTTGTTTTCTCTATCCTTATCTATTTAATTTATTTTTATTGCATTAAATTAAAGATTTGTTGTTGAGTAAAAAGTTTTTGAGAAAACCAATTCCCCCTCCCCTCCCCCTCCCCCTCTTGGTTAGCTTGCTATGTCATATTGAACTTTCAGCTGCTTTGCAAGATGTTGTTAAATTGTACTCTATTAAAGCACACCAGCAGTATGTGGTTGTTGCATCTTCAAAAAGATTGCTAGTGTTAAGATGTAAGAAGACGAGGAGTGTCAATGTACATTGAAGCTTCGTGCTATGGTTGTGAAAGATACATATTTCTTCACAATCAATAAGTATAAAGGTCCACTTACTTGTGTAGTGCGAATATGGATGAGTCAACGATTAGACTCAAACTTGGTTTTACGGTCATATCGAGTAATGATTAAGGGCGCGATTCACTTTGTCCGATGGATTCTTCATTAGTGAACATTATAGAAAAATTTTGATATGAAATATCATACAAGAAGGCATTGGTTAGAAAACACTTACAATCTTATTTAGGGACTTCCATGAGTCATATGCAGAATTGCCACGTTTCTTCATGGCATTGGAGCATGTAAATCCTGGATGTGTTGTAACTTGGAAAACATTTGACAGCCATATGCATAACATTGAGGTATTTCAACGCGTTTTCTAGGCGTTTCATCCATCTATTGAAGGATTTAATCATTGTCGACCCATCTTTAGTATTGATGGTACACATTTGTATGGGAAGTATAAAGGCACATTAATGATTGTTATGGGTTATGATGGAAATAATAAGTTGTTTCCACTAGCATTTTCTATTATAGAATGATAGAATATTGATAGCTGGGGATGGTTATTGGCATGTATTAGAGGCGCAGGCAGCTTCAGCGGATGGGACTTAGTGTTATAGTTGATAGACATCAAGGCATTATGGCAGCAATGACTGATGTTCATCTTGGTTGGACTGAACCATATGCATATCATAGGATTTGCATGCGTCATCTTGAAAACAACTTTATGAATTGATTCAAAGATAAAACCTTAAAGAATTTGGTGTGTAGAGCAGCTTAAGCAACTAAAGTTTGAAAATTCAATAAGCATATGGACATAATTGGAAGAATTAATTTAGAAGCACAACTGGAAAACATCCCTTTTGAGAAATGGGCACTTTCACATTATGGAGGTCGAAGATATGGGATAATGACTACAAACATGTATGAGGTTTTCAACAGTGTTCTTAAAGGAGATCAAAGCTTACTCGTAACTACATTGGTTCAATTGACCTTTTTTAGGCTCAATAGCTACTTTGTTGCAAGAAGAGAACAAGGTTGTAATAGATTGAGATTAGATTAGCAATATACTCCATATGTCGATGCTATATTTAAGGCACTTGTGGTTAAAGCTGGATCATTTGAGATTGTTCTTTAGGATAACAACAAAAGACGATTTCATGTCAAGTCAAAGAGAGGTCGAACACATCGCCTCAACTTACATGACCATAAATGCACTTGTGGTAAGACACTTATATATGGATTTCCCTGTAGTCATATTATAGCAACATGTCAGTTTTATTCCGTAGATTTTCAATCATTTGTTCAAGGCTACTACAGTACTCAATCGTACTATGATATATGGGCAACCTTGGTCTATCCCATCTTCGATGAATATGAATGGTCTCCTTATGATGGTCAGTCATTGCCTTTTGAGTCGATGAAGCATTACATCACATGGGCGTCTAAATCAACTTCGTTTGAATAATGAAATGGGCGTTAGAGAGGGAAAAGCTTACTATCACATGTGGGTTCTACAAACAAACACGGCGGTGCAACCTTGATCTTGTCAAAATAGGAATCAAGAGTTGATTGAAACATGTATATTTTTGTTGTTACATTACCTTAATAATTACATTTGTATCTATATACTAGTACTTGCTCATTGTTAATCGTTATTGATTGTATATATTACATACATGGCATTGAAGGGTCTTATGATCTTGGATCAGTTAGATGTCGTCTGTCTTGGTTTTACTCGAAGGCATCGATCTCATTTAGTGGACACTACTTAGGTCTGCATTTTTCATATATGAATTTTTCATATCATAAAATATTGTTTTCGATTATTGTGTAAGGGCAGGAATTTATTTATTGATATCTTTGTAGCTTTCGTCGGTACTCACATGTCGACAGCAGATGTCGAAGTTCATGAAAGAGTGGCATATGGATCCTCATATTCGCCCATGTGATCCCGTCCAAACGCATGGTATGTACGCTTCGGACCGCGTCACGCGATTAGACCCTCATCACGAGTTTGGATTTGAGAGATGGCGTGCAGGACACACACATTTCATTTACTAATTGGGAGATGGCGATCACATTACGAGGATATGCGCCATCATCTGAGCCTCGGATTCATGGACCACCAGTCACCGGCATATGTGACTTCGATGTGTCATCGTTGTTTCAAGAGCTGCTAGGTGTGATCCGCTATTGGCGGGCTTAGAGGATCACATTGTCTCATTTGCTGGATTATCTCGGCGTTCTCGACTCACGCCCCGTAGGCAGCGAGATGAGGGTGACATTAGAGTGCGATTACGTTGTTTCATGTCCCGAGCATTGCTAGGATCCTTTCTATTTGAGACAAAGAAGAGTGCATGTCCACCTGTTTCCTCCCATTACTACGGTTGTATGAGCCTGCCCCACAGTTGGGGTTGTAACACCCCAAATTAGACCCTAGTAGTTTTATTGCAATTTTGTAGTATAAGAAAAGTAAAATTTGTATTTTTCGGAATTTAAGTGCTAAAAATGTTAAGATGATAAGAGTCAGAATTAATACAAGAGTCAAGGTTAAATTGGTAAATTGTAAAATGAGGAGTTAAGGTCATAAAACAAGAAGAGTATATGTTAAAGTAGGAATTGTGATAAGTTCATTTACAAATAGATAGGAGTTGGAGGACTAAATTGTAAAAGCCAAAAAGTAAGCCAAATTTTGGGATAAGGCCGAACATGGTCTTAGAAATCTTCATTTTTGGCTTTGAAGGTTAGGGCATTCCAGTGGGGAGAAAGAGAGAAGAGAAGAAGAGAAGAAGAAGAAATAAGAAGGAAGAGGAGAAGTTCAAGAAATCTAGGTATGGAAACTTGGTTAGGTTTGTGTATGGATTTGTTGGTTAGGAAATTAACCTAACTTCCTCTTTGTTTAAGTTGTGTAGGAAAAATCCTATTAGAAATGTTGTTGTTGGTATAAGATGAGTATTGTGGTTTATTTTGAGGTTTATGTGAGTTGGTTTTGGGTTTTGGATGGAAATTTCGGGTGAAAAGAGGCAAACTTGCCATTTCTACAATAATCGCGGTGAAGATGCCGTGCTGAAAGTTAGTCACAGTACTCAGAGTTGTTACACTGATGCAGAAGATGTGTGAGTCACAGGTACTCGACTTTAGTGCTGGAGTACTCAAAGTGGTTTTGGTTTAGAAGATGTTGATCACGGTACTCAAAGTTGATCTGCAAATTTTCAATAATTAAGGTCCCAGGAGGATCTTTGAGTACGATGCGAAAGTTGAGTACCGATGTGAAAGTTGAGTACCCGATCGCGAAAGTGAGTGCGATGCGAAGTTAGTACCGGTCTTTGAAAGTGAGTACCCGATCTTGAAAGTGAGTACGATTAAAATTTGAGTACCCGATGCGAAAGTGAGTACCAATACGAAAGTTTTAAATCACGGTGCTCCCGAGTTGTTTAAGGTTTGAGTGCAGTCCGCGCAGCCTATTTTTGTTAGTTCTTAGTCATTTCTGAATGAAAGGGTTAGTACATGTATACAAGTCGTTAGGCATACATTGTTTCTTGCCCTCATTTGCTAATGTGATTAAGAATAAAATAACAAGCTCGGAAACACATATAATTGTATGCACTGTCGGAGACCGGATAATAAATGAATAGGCACTTCTGTTCAGTGCGATGTCACTCTTGCATTGTGCTATGACACCTCTATTATGTGGGCAGGCATGTCTACGTTGTGCCCGGCACTCACGCTAGTGCTCGACCGCCGCTACATTACGTGGGCGAGCACGTCTCGATAAGTGCTACGGCACTCTTGGGTGCTACGACAGCATGTTCGTGGAGTAGGCATGTATTGTGCTTTGGCATTATACCTTTGTGGAAAAAAAATTTCTCTATGCAATACTACAAATACCTTAGAATTACATATTGTGTTACGTCCCTCTTATTCATTATTCTGCTGATACATATAGGCAAACATTTATATGATAAGAATATGAATAATAAATAATAAGAAGCATAAAGTCATTATGCTTTTTGTTATCATCTAGCACCCTCGGGTACTCTCTGTAAGATCTCTATTACGAACTCTATGGGAGATATGAGGATTATGTTACAAAATTCTGTATGAAAAATCACATTTATAGAATTTTGTTATCGTAAATTTTGACATATGCATCATGTTATATATTATCCCATGTAATTATGGACCACTTCAGCTGTGAATTCGTATCACATATCTGTTTCCCACTAAGGTATAAACAGCACGGGTGTTTCATCAGGTGTAGGTGCGAAGACATCCATGGCATTGCACTCACCGGGCCCGACCACGACCAATAGGGTCCACCATATGTGGTTTATTTTTGTAATGTAAATCTAGTATTTTGGAGATAGTACATTTTGTGTAATTACAAGTAAGTAGGACTCAGGAATGTATGTACATGGACAGTTTAAGCACCACTACGGTGGTTGTATTACAAGTTATATTTTTTGGAAGAATCTATGGATTTAAGTTATGTCAATATGATGTTATGGATTTGAATTTTGAAATGGGCCTGACTCAACTAAGCGGGGTGAAAGAGTCTCAATTTCGAGTGTCGCCCCCTCTCTCTTCACCCAAGTGAGGGGTAGGAGCGTGACGAGGGTAAAATCTGTTCCAGCGCTTATCGAGTTATGTCGAGTGAATGATGGGTGCTCACGAGATTTTACAGGTTTTATTACATTATTACATCTATGTTGCTAATATTTATAACCACACACATATAAAAGTCAATCACTAAGATGTTGCTAATATTGAATGATTTTTTTATCTAACTTCCCAGTCTTAGGAGGGCTAGCGATAGGTCGGCCGATTTTAGAGCGACCTGACAACACCCTCGATCACCCCCTTACATGATGATGACGTGCGGTTTTGATGGAAATGCAATT
The DNA here is from genome assembly GCA_016808115.1 of Tetrastigma voinierianum. Taxonomy (NCBI): domain Eukaryota; kingdom Viridiplantae; phylum Streptophyta; class Magnoliopsida; order Vitales; family Vitaceae; genus Tetrastigma; species Tetrastigma voinierianum. The sequence continues at coordinate 52,951 of JAEQBH010008491.1, read as the reverse complement.
GAGGGTATACAACATGGATTACCAGCTGAGCGTGAGCCGGCTAATCCATTAAGGGTTTTTTGGAGAGTACCCTTATCATAGGATAATAACCTATTCTGTGTGCTCACCTTATATTGAGACCAGTTGGATGCACAGACTTATGATCAGGTAATTGCATATTAATATATATTATTTATAGTCATATTCATAATAACGATAGTTTTAGTCATATTGACATTAAGGTAAATTGTAGGTGTCATGGGAGCCATACATCGGAGAATCAGTTGCCCTTCTACCTGATATATGTCTTGTTGATCAAGAGATTTGGCAGACAATGTCATCACTTATATGCTTTGAGACTGTAGAGTAGCATTGTCCAGAGCGAGTCTTACGTCAGTTCGGCCTTCATCAAGGGATACCTCTGTCTTGCTTGTTAGAGCAAGAGTTACATTTGGTTGACAAACAAAGATGCCACAAGTACGATTGGAGACAGATCATGCACCATACGTCGCCTAATGGGCTACACGTGTAGAGAGGATCATCACATCACCTCTTATGGCTGGTATTATGGACTTCCATGATCCATATATGGGTGGTATCGACTTATTACCACGGCGTTTGATCACACCCCACCCTCCACCCAGGGATCAAAATGAGATGCCCAAATATAACGCATCATCCAGCTTGTTGAGTGAAGTAGCGTCTTTAAATTCTAAATTATTTCCAATATTTAATGCATAGGCGTACATTTACTTTTGTTGCTTTGTTTTTTAGATATCTGGGATGGTAGGGTCAGCACTATATCTCATGGGGCTTCCTCAAGCTTGTTGTACGGCATTCATAATATTGCTATATCAGTTTTACACCTTAATGGAGAGAGCGCATCGTTGCACAAGATAAGGAGGCATCTACGTCACATGGACCATCCATTAAACCTCCTACGTCATCCTCTGCAGTTAGGATGTAGCAGATCTGAGGTTGAGGGAGAGGAAGAGGTTGTAGGTGAGGTCATGGTCGACCTGGTCGAGTTGGTGAGCGAGGTGGTCGTTGACCGAGTGGTCATGCTGTTGGTTATTCCACTTATGAGACATCCGTACCACCAGTGTTCCATTCACCACCCAGGTGCAACCTCTGGGTTTTCAGCGCCCTACTCCCGTACTCATACCGCTCGTGTATTCCACACACAAGAACTTCCCTCTACATTCCATCCCACCATTATCACCTACATCTCTGACCTTAGAGGCCACATTACCATCTACGACATCACCTACATCATTACCTCTCATTGATGAGACCATAATTGATCTTGTTCTAGACTTGGGTACATGCCGCTCGTGACAGGCTCCACGTACCGCAGCCAAAGTGGGTTAGCCATCGACTCCCTCAGCTCCTTGACTCCATTAATTCCATCTGAGATTACACATGCCTCTACAGATTATCTAGCTATGTATTCTAAGCATCCTAAGAGAAAGACAAAGTCTCCATCATATGGGACTCATTGATGTTTATTTATATTTGTATATATTGTTATTTGTATTACATTATGTATATATTTATATGATTTGGTTTATATATGAAATGATCAATTGTTGTGTATTGGTTGTCATCTTGAGACAATTGAGCTGATTTTGATGAAATTGTTGTAATGCATGTGTAGTGACTTTGTTGTATTTTAGATAAGTGTAATTGGTTGTAATTTGAATGCAGTTTTATTAATTTTGATGAAATGTTTATATCTGAGGTCTTATGAATTGGTGTATTTTGGATATGTGTATTATATGTAATTTAGTCGATTATATGTAATTTCAAATTGCCATTTTTTTACAAAAAATGTCATTTTTCAAATTGTCATTTTTTTATAAAAATCTTATTTTTTAAATTGTCATTAACTATGATATTACTGATGTGTATGTCGACTTGGGTAGGATATATTTTTTTTATATTTGACTTCTTTTGTTAAAATAGCTTAAATATGTCCAAAAACTTCAACAAAACAAAAAAAAAAAGAAAGAAAGAAAGAAAGAAGAACTACCAAAAAGGTGACAATAGTCCTGAGACAAATAATCTTTGTGTGTGTCGAGTTTTCGATCACTGATTATATACAGGGAATTAAACATTGATCATCACTCATCAAATTACTCACACATACTCAAGTTTCTTTAATTTCAAGCCACATGCACTGTCGTCCATTCATACCCATATGATTGTCTACGGATTGATTTGCTGTGTGTTGGAATTTTTTCCTTTGAGGAAGGCAGCCATGGAAGCAGCTCTGAGACCTTGTTCTTTGGTCCCAGCAAGGCTTCCCACAACCTCATTCGAAAAACCCATCTTGCATCTCCCTTTTAACTCAATACCCACTTCAATTTTCCGGCTGATTCGTCAATGTACGGCGAGATCAAGGGTTTCCACGGCTGTTTCTTCCATCGTTTCCACTGAACCAATCAACCCAGTTGAGCCAGATGTGCAGAATCACAGCCAGGAAGAAAAGTTCAATTGGCTATTGCAATGGTATCCTGTAATGCCTGTGTGTGATCTTGACAAGAGGATTCCGCTTGCCAAGAAGGTGATCGGCCTTGATGTGGTGGTGTGGTGGGACAGGAACGAGAATGCTTGGAAGGTGTTTGATGATATGTGTCCTCATAGACTGGCTCCACTTTCTGAAGGGAGGATTGATCAGTGGGGCAGATTGCAGTGTGTCTACCATGGATGGTGTTTCAATGGCTCCGGCGACTGTAAATTCATTCCTCAAGACACGGATGGTTCTCGGTAATTACTCACCGAAAATTATTGCCTTTTGGTTATAGATTGTTTGGTTTCAAAAATTTTGAGGAAAATGCAAAGGAAAGAAAATAGAGGAAGAAAAGAAAATTAAATCAAACATATTTATTTATTTGGCACTTCAAACTCATTTAACTCATCAATATAAAGATTTACTCAAAAAAAAAATTCATTCTCCTTTAACATTGCAAAGTTTATAGATTGTTCTTCCCTTCCTTTTTTTTCCACATGTTGCTGAGTATGACCCCTTTTCTATTTTCCCATTTTCATGATCCTCTATTATTTTCAGACCCTTTGGCTATGTTTGGTTCCCAAGAATTTTGAGGGAAAATGCAAGGGAAAGAAAACAGAGAGGAAGAAAAGAAAGAAAATGAAAATAGAGTTAAATCAAACATATTTTATTTATTTGTTACTTCATACTCATTTTAACTTGTTAAGTTTCTGATAATTTTGTTTATATTAGATTTTCTTTGATGTTTTCATTACACAACAAACATAAGGAAATCATTTTCCTTTAACATTATTGGTTATAGATTGTTTTCCCCTTCCTTTTTTCCATGGTTGCTGAGTATGACCCCTTTTCTATTTTCCTCTATTATTTTCAGACCCTTTGGCTATGTTTGGTTCCCAAGAATTTTGAGGGAAAATGCAAGAGAAAGAAAATAGAGAGGAAGAAAAGAAAGAAAATGAAAATACAGTTAAATCAAACATATTTTATTTATTTGTTACTTCATACTCATTTTAACTCATCAATATAGGAATTTATCAAAAAAAAACCTACCAATATAAGATTAAATAATTTAGAATATCATTTTCCTTTAACATTATTAGTTATAGATTGTATTCCCTTCCTTTTTTTCCATGGTTGCTGAGTATAACCCCTTTTCTATTTTCCCCTTTCATGATCCTCTATTATTTTCAGACCCTTTGGCTATGTTTGGTTCCCAAGAACTTTGAGGGAAAATGCAAGAGAAAGAAAATAGAGAGGAAAAAAAGAAAGAAAATGAAAATAGAGTTAAATCAAACATATTTTATTTATTTGTTACTTCATACTCATTTTAACTCATCAATATAAAGATTAAATAATTTAGAAATATCATTTTCCTTTGACATTTTTGGTTATAGATTGTTTTCCCCCTTCGCTTTTCCCATAGTTTGCAGGGTATGACCCTTTCCTTTCCTTTGCATTTTCAGACCCTTTGTATGTTTGGTTCCCTAAGATTTTGAGGGGAAAATGCAGGGAAAAATAACAAAGAAATAAGTAAAATGAAAAGAAAATGAAAATAGAAATTAGTCATTGATTTTATTCATTTGTTACTTAACATTTTCTTCCTTTTCTCGGTACTTTCTAGGAACCAAACACTACCTACTGATTAGAAATTTTTGGCAGTTGGGATTTTGAAACAGAAGCATACCGATTTAGTATTAATTTTCTTATCGCCAAAGACAGTAGCCAGTGGATCTAACATAGTTCAATTACTCAAATTCGCCCGGTTCCATATGTTGTTTTAGTTTCAGGCCAATACCATCTGATTGAATTTTCAATTTTCCAACAAAATATGCAGTTTCACACGTTCAAGAAGGCATGTGTATCTGTTTATCCAACTACAGTGCAGAATGACATCGTCTGGTTTTGGCCAAATACCGATCCTCGATACGAAGACATTATCACGAAGAAGCAGCCTCCCTACATTCCAGAATTGGATGACCCTCATATGCCAGGTGATGGGGTAAACTTGGAGGATCATTCCATACGGGTATGTAGATACTGCTGAGGCACTTTTTACTACCATCTTGTGTTTTGAACATGAAATGATTGCATCAGCTGATAAAAATAAAGATAAATGGAAAGAAGAAGCATGTAAATTGTTGTTTTGGTTTCTCACTGAATTTGTTGTACTAAAGGAATCAAATTGTTTTTCAGGTGCGAGATTCTGATTGGCTAATGGACCCTGCTCATCTTCCCTATGCACATTTACAGATACTGAGAGCACCAAATCAGGAAAAGATAAAGGCTTCCTAGTTATGATTTTCTTGTCTGTTTGGTATTGGAGTAAATATGACTGAGACTCGAGTTGCTTTCACAGTTAAGGCTGACGAGAAGGGGCAAACCCAGTGGAAACAAACTGGAGAAATTAGATCACAACGGTTTTCATTAAGAGCAAGGAGGATACTAGCAAATTCATAGCACCTTGTGTGTTTTATGTTCTGACCAACTTTCCATGGATAGAACTAATGGTTCACTTGTCATCAAGCGAAACCAAAAGGTTTGCTATCGGTTTGTTGCGTCCAAGATCAAATTCATCAATTATAGTTATAGTTTTCCTTTAGTGATTTTATCTCACCATTCATGTCTACCATGGATGATGTCTCAGGAGAGCCTGACGAAGGATACTTCGGGTTTTATTTGTATTCCAGTTTGTCCGGTATGGCAGACTGATATGGGCCTTTACGAGAAATTTTGGAGTTTAGTTGATCGTTTGGTTCCCCGATGGATGTTGCATTTGGTAACGAACCTCGTTATTGATTCAGACTTGTATCTTCTTCGTGCATAGGTAACTCTCTTCTCTCAATCTAAAGTTTATTTTCCATGTCTTGAGTTGATGATATTTTTAGCTATTTTTTCTATTTTTCTAGAATAACCTATGATACATATTAGAGAAGATGATCATATTCTCCTGGTTTCGTCTTTGTTTTTCCTCTGTTTTTTAGATATGGATCATTTTATTGATTTACAAAATTTACTGATCAAGATTTTTATTAGAACAATCATTTTGACAAATGCTCCTTGATTGAGGCTATGTTTGGTTCTTCAAGAATTTGAGGGAAAATGTAAAGGAAAGAAAAGGTAAAAGAAAACAAGAATTAGATTTGAAGTCAATAAACTATTTTTATTTTCTACTTCAAATCCATTTCCTTTCAACTCTTCAATATATAGATTAAATGGGTTTGAAGAATTTCTAGGTTTTAGTTTTATTTGATTATCTTTTGTATTTTCAATACTACAACCAAAGACGAGGAAATCATTTTTCCCACTATTTCTTTTTTTTTTTTTTTTTCCAAAACAAATATTTCCTAAGGCTTTGTTTGGAACCAGAAATAGTAAAGAAAAGAAAATAGTAAGGAAGAGAATTTGAAGAAAATAAAAAATAGGTTTAAACTTATTAAATTAATTATCTATGTTTATTCAAACTCATATATAAAGACTAGAAATTTAAAAATATGTAAAATTTTGAGAGAATTTGATTATAATTTATTTTCTTTGTATTTTTCATCGTGGAATCAAATAGGAAAATCATTTTCCTTAAGCATGTTTTTCCTTTCCTTAATACTTTAGGGTTCCAAGCAAAAACTAGAGTTTGGTTCAACCGAAATTATTGTTTTTAGATGTCCCTTATGTTCTTCAGGCGCCATAGTGTATAATATAGTCTAAGTTTGAATTAATCAAACTTTGGTAGGCGCCGTTTGTTTTTGCCAATGTTAAATAGAACACTTGTTGAATAATCTTGAATATGATTAAGTATTTGAGTGGTTGTTTTCTAAAAGAAAATCCAACTTTTAATTTTTATCCTAAATTTTGAAACAATAAATTTTTAAATAAAAATTAAGAAAAATATATATATGTTTTATTTAATTACTTGCAAAAAAGATCACAAGAGTTTCAATTGAATCATAAAGAATATGATTTTCTTATACCATATTATGTAGTTTTCTTAATGAGAAAAACATTCAAAAGACATTAAGAAAAGTAAAAAAGCGAGGAATTATTTTGGTTTTTACATTCGAGAAAAGTCGTAACTGGAATATGAAACACCACCTTTGCCTAACAAGGAGGAGAGCGAGTAGCACTCACTATCCAATGTTAAAAAACACTTAATACTATTAAGTACTATTTAGCATTAAGCTGAAAATAGTTTTATTCGATATTAAGTAAAAGAAAAAAAAAAAAAAGCAAATATCACCTTAGGTGGTGTTTTGTTTTTTTTATTTAATACTGAATAAAACTTTTTGAGCTTAATCTTGAATAATACTAATAACGATAAATGATAAGTTATTTATTTTTTAACATTGGATGAGTGAGTGAGAATGAAAACACCACTATTTAGCACCACTTATAAGTAGTTAATAAAACTTTATTTTTATTTAGAAAAAGTCATCTTCAAAATATGAAACACCACCTTTGCCCGACAAGGAGGCAAGTAGCACTCATTACCCGATGTTAAAAACAAACAATGTAATACTTAATACTATTAAGTACTATTTAACATTAAGCGAAAATAGTTTTATTCGATATTAAGTACCCTATTTTATTCGATATTGTTCAGATTCCTTTGTTCTCATTCCATCGCTACTCTGGAAACTATTGCTGACTTGCGGATCTCACAACCTGATAACCACACAACGTGACAATGTTTTCAAAACCAAATTCAATTGTCCAATAATCGGATATGTTTTGTCCATAAACAACGAGAAATTCATCTTAATCATCTACCATGGCTCTTGCTATTTGCATCATATTCATATTTTCCTCTGGTACATATGGAATTCGTTTGGCTAATATTCACGACTCTTTTTCGCTTGCGAGGCAGCGAGATCACATGGACATTTTTATGTCCCTTATCTTGTTAGTCATCGTAACCGTAAATATCGTCACGTGCAGATTAGTCGACAGGCTCCATTTGTTTGCATTGTGCTTCGCTTTACGCCATGGAAAACTTCGGAAGAGTTTGTTAGAATTCCCTTATTTCCATCTTGCTCAAAAATTGTGCCCGATTTGCGGAGCTCATGACCTAATAACCTGGCGGATATGTTTTTCCATAATGACTAGAAATTCATCTTAATCACGTCTACCATAGCTCTGTTTGCATCCTATTTTCCTCTGAGCGTATGGGTTAACAGCTAATATTCACGACTCGTTTTTCGGTTTCGGGAACACAAGATCATGGATAATGGCCCTTCAGTAGCTAAAAGCTTGTTTTGTGCCAACAAAATCATATGCCTTTGTGGTTGGCTTGAGGAGAAAATGGTTAAGCGGTATGCGGGAGTAGAAGTTAGCGGCAATGGCTGATTCATCTCTCTTCCCCCGACTCCTCCTAGGAGCGGCTCATAGACGGTACCACATTCTTGGCGATAAAAAAAAAAAAAAAAAACGGACTTCCAATTCTAAGGAAACCGAAACATCATTGGTGTTTCAGCCTGAGAAGCGAGTCAAGCTTAGAGGCGGCGTTTGGGTAAATAGTTTAATTCATGTTGAGATCTTATGTTATAAATTACTTTTCAATAGGTTATTCGTGTTTGGATGCATATTTTAAAAAGCGCTTATACATGAGATGAATTTTCCACAATTGTAGAACGGTTTGTCATTTAAGATGGCCAGGTTCTTAGGCTTAGTATAAGGTTTTTTTTTTTATAAGCTTCTTCATGAAGTTTATTGAAATAAAGCTAAAAGGGGCTTATAAGGGGGGGTCATAACTTATTTTCATGATCTTCCAAACATCTATAATTTTTATCTAAAGTACTTATATGAGAAGATAAGCTCAAATAAGTTGTCGATAAGCTCTCCCAAATGCATCCTAAGTACCACTCCACAATTTCATATGGAGCTGATGTGGGATCGTATCATTGTCCACCCCTAGAGAAGTCGAATATCCCCAGACTACTTACACTCGGGATAGCTTTCACTTCGAACCCTCTCTTGGGGCACTAGATAGCCCTCTCCGAGTAGCCCTCTCCCGGTACGCACTGGCTCTTAATGAATGTACCAATGATAGGTACCCAAACCCAATAGGAAAACTCAACCCAAAATACCGGTTCGGTGGGTGGGAAAACCTCTCAAGCTTATGCATTTAAAAATATGTAAACTTTGAGGAATTTTAATTATCTTTTATTTTCTTTTATATTTTCCACGGTGAAACTAAATATGAGAAAATCTTTTTTATTTTCCTTTTATTTTCTTTTATATTTTCCACGGTGAACTCTTTTTTTTTTTTTTTTTTTTTTTTAGAAAAAAACAAAGAACACTGAAAACACTAAATTCAGAAAACTATAACAATTCTCAGAGAACACCAAGAGCCTGTTTGGTTCATGTTTTTGAAAAATGTCCTTGAGAACAGTTTTTGAATACATGAGAACACCATTTTGGTGTTATCTGAAAACTGTTCTTATTCTCTTTGTTTAGTGCTTTCTATGTTTTTTGTGTTTTTCATAACAATAAAAAAACTAGGAACCAAACGTGTTATGTTCTCCTTGTTTTTGAGAACACAAAACGATTTTCAAAAACATAGATGGAAACAGAGCTATCGATCAAAGGCTTCTTCATTTTTTTCGGGTACTAGTCTCATGTCGTGAGCTACGCGGCCGGTTGCGAGTAGCAATCAAAGATGCGAATGCTCTGAGATGCCGTCTTCACAGGTGTAGTTTCGGTTAGCTGCCAGGTGGGATTCTTGCGCAACCAAGCAAAGCTTGATGTCGGTTCTGCGAAGCGCATTGCTTCCATGCGATCTTATGCTTTCTTTGCTTGAGTGGTTGTCTCACTTCATCTCTGAGAACTTCCACTTTTCATGACTACAACCATGCTCTTAGATGAAACGATTATATCTTATTTGTTTGTGTAGCTTTTGAACAATAAATCAAATTAGGGTTATTGGTATGTTGTAGAACTCGAGTCATAGGTATTTTAGTCATTATAGTATTATCAAATTTATAGGCTTGGAACTAAATTATTATGCTATTAACCTGGGTGTTATTTCATCATCTATCATTTTTAGCGATTTGGTATTTGTATTTCTATCGATATTATATATATATATATATATATATATATATATATATATATATATATATATATATATATATATATATATATATATATATATATATATATATATATATTATGAATATATTTAAAATATCATTTATTATTTCTTTCTCATCTTTACGTCTTTTCTTTTGGTAAAATTTTCCTTTTGTCAATTTATTTGTAAAAGAGATTATTGAACATTCAAGGTCAGTTGTTTTTATGGGGTAATTATGTTAAGATACATCATCACATCTAATAGAACCCAAATAACCCTTAAATCACCATAAAATGCGTCATCTCCAATAAAATAATGAAAACATGCATTTAAATAGTAAAAAAATTATAAAAAGGCAGGAAATACCATCCCACATCTTCTACCTTAATAACTCATATGGAGAAAGAAACGTGACAACTTTGTTTAACTTTTTACTCATCGTTTAGTTCAAAGAGGAAGAAAAACATCAAACTATTGTAACCTAAAATCCTTCTACTCTCAAACCACATTCGTAAAATACTTGAAGGTGAAGGGAAATTACTTATACGTGAGAGAGCGAAAAGAAAGATTTATTTTGAAATGAGTCATTGTGTTGGTTAAAATCCATTTTGATAGAAAAATGGCCAGTATAATATCAAAGAAAATGTCTTATGTAATGTGAAGTGAGACTTTCATGATTATGTCATGTATAATCAAATCTAAGCGAAGTTACATTAATGAAAAATGTTACATTAACATAAATAAGGTATTACATTTTGAAGCAAATTTTATCAAATTAATTTTATTCATAATTTTTTTAATCTACTTTAATCTTTCGTATCTTTATTCTCAAATAACTCATACTTAAATTTTTAATCTTTGTTTGATTTTACTCTAAACTTAAATTAGTAAGGCAGCATAAATCACATGAAAAGTAAATTAGAATGGATGAAACAATTTGTCAACTTAATTTAAGCAACCTAATACATTAACAAAAATTTAGCATGTTTTAAAATTATTGCTTAAACTAATTGTTTTTCCACTGAAGTTGTATTTATTATGATTAAAAATATGTTTATTTTAAATAAATAAATGAACAAAACATAGTTAAAAATATATGTTTAGTATGATGTAATTGGATTCAGGTCCCTTAGATCAAATCGTTAACTTTGTTATCCGCAGGTAACAGTTAAGGTGCGCATAGTTGGTTTGAACTCCCATGGTTATAAAAAGCGAAACAAACAACTAATTATTGTGACTTGTAGCTCCTTATCGAGGCTAGAAGGATTGTAGCTCATACTTCGAGGCTAGAAGGACTTATGCATTCTCTTTTGTTAAGGTGGAAATTTGGGGCGTGAAATAAAGGTTGGGGATTCACTTACTTGATGCAGATCACGATATTTAGGGTATAAGAGTATTTTTGTAATTTGGTCTTATCCATAGTTATTATAAATGCTCTTCTATATGAGCTATTTCAAATATAGTGAAAGTTTGACGTAGAGTGATTCAGTGGATGTGGTACACTCTGGAACCACGTAAATCTTTTTGTTTCTTCATTTTTCCTTACTTGAAATTTTATCACAATTATTTGTAGAAATCCTGGTGTTGTAGAAATCCTGACAACAAAAAAAGTTTACCCAAAACTTATAGTAAATTTAGGTTTAAAAAAACATAGTATATGATGGCAAAACCATGCTAGTCGATTCCAACTTTTAAATCAAAATTTAAAAAAAATTCATACCTTTTTTAGGATCCATAATAATTAATATGCATGTCATTTGAGTTTTGGACAAATATACATTATTTAAAAAAATTACTAAAATAAGTCAAAAATCAAAATAATGCCCAAATTAGTGTGTCCTAGCCATGTCGGCATACACATCAGCAATGCCACGGTCGATTATTTGCGGCATTGTAATTTTTAAGTCGATGTTGCAATCAGGCGAGGCATTGTAATTTTTGAGTCGATATCGTGATCCTTTGTCGCAATATTATTTTGATTGTCACGACTCTTCATGTTTGTGTCACAACATAAGTTTCAATGTCATGACATAAGTTACAGCATTGTAATTTTTTTTAAGTCAATATCGTAGTCACTGATTGCGGCATTATCATTTTAGAAACTAGGGCTTCTTCTTCTTCTCTCCCCCCATTTGCTATTTCTTCCTTTCTCTCCTCCTCTCTTGCATTTGGTTTTGAGCTCGATACACTACATTCCTCTTCCATAACGGGGTAACCTGCCCGGAGTTCACCGGTTTTGAGCATTCTTTTAATTCTTGCGTGTGTTCCACCTTTTTCTCTGTTTGCAACTTTTTCTTAAATGTCATAATGTTCACATTTTAACTTGAATGAGCTAGAGCTACTTGGTCCTTGACCAGTTCAGGCCTACTATTGTTATGCTAACATCTTTGGGACTATAAATTGTTGATTTAGATGTCCCTTCAAGCGTGTTTCATTATCTCAAGGTTGGGATGTCACGGTCGAGTTTAGTCCATAGATCGTCGACCAAGTTTCTTATTTTGGGATGTTTTAGGTCTAGGTTGGGAGACAAAATTCAAAACGTGCAATATCAGGTTACATGTCAAAACACAAACACCACCATTGGTATTGGAAAACAGATTTGTCATCTAGGAAAAAAAATTAAAACTTAAAACAACTTGAAAGTAATTTTAAAATATAAATTTTCCCGCATAGGTATTTCCAGTGGTAAAAGGTTGGGGTGTCGATAAATTTTGATATCGGTGTCAATGAGTTTTCAAAACAAAAAATCTTTTGTTTTGAAAGCCGATTTCTCATACATAGCAAATGCATGTGTGAGAGGACTAGTGAGGATTTCGAGCATGGGGCATGGGGCATGGCATGTGGACATTCAAGTAGGAATGTGCATAATTTTACTTGAATGTGTGTGTGTGTTTGCCATTGCATGTGCACTTAGGTGGGGAGTAGCCCTTGTAGGAGAATTCATCTATTGGCCATTGCTCACCCCATCATTAGGAAAACATTTTCAGTCTTTGGAGGTATACGAGGAATGAAACACATCAAGATCTTAGTGTGAAAAAAGCCAAGTATGGTTTATTTTAAAGTTTTGTAACATTACGGATAGAATATCGGTTTGTATATGTACATGAGAAGTTTTGTAATAAAACTTATTTTGGACTTCATTCGGTTCAGTGTTAATAGTTTTCCCATATTTTATACTGCCTGCAAATTGTGTATAGAGGCAGTAGTATGAAATTCAACGCATTTGGGTAATGGCCGGGAGTGCAATCTAGAAGGCTAGTGCACATTAGGCGGGTTTCGGTCGAGATAAAGATTTCTCTGCAGCCGGCGACCAGGCTTTCCGACATGTCGCGACATGATTCGTGTCGCGGCATGGTTGCGAGTGCGGAGGTTGCTAGGTCGAGTCGAGGTTTTCTGAATTAGCGATAGAGTTGTTTTTACATCGGTGTTGGAGTCACGGCGGCTGTAGTCGCGGCTCCGTTATCACGGCTGCATGTCGCGACATGGTTTTCCTTGTGTCACAACATGGTTTTCAGTTTTAAGCTGTGGAAAATGTCGCAACATGGCGTTTCTTTGTTGCGACAGGTTTGGTCTTAGCTGGGGATTTCTAGGTTGTGACATAACTTTTCTTGTCGCGACAAAGAATGCGTCAGACAAGGATTTAGTCATGACATGCATTTTATGTCGTGACAGGGGTTGCTCGTGACCAAGGAAGTTTATGTCGCAACAAAGAAAAATGATGTCGCGACATAGTTCACTGATGCTGAAAGGATTTCTTATCGTGACAAAGAATAACTATCAAGGCGGGGCAGGTCTTGCGACGAGGAATCTTTTCTATGTCGCGACATGGGTTCTATGTCGCGACGAGGGAATCGCCCTGATAAGAGACTCTTTATGCGGCTTGAGTTGGCTAAGGCGGGGGTTTTTTGTGTCGCGACGGAATGTTTACATGTCTCGACAGTGTGTAAATAGGAGGTTTATATTGAAGCCGGGGAGTGGGTTTGACATGTTGACCTCCTTGAAGATTTTCTATCTTGTGAACCAGTTGAAGGAGAAATTATGTGACCTGGAAGCAGTTCTCTATGTCGTGACGAGTTCTTGGGAGGGAGGTATGTCTCGACAGAGGATTTTTAGGTCGAGAAAGAGTTGGCCACCACAAAAGCCACATCTTCCACGATAGGAGCTAGAGTCGCACGTGTGGTGTCGCGCTGCCGAGCTCCTTCTCCCACGATAGAGTTGAGCGCACACAACAAGCATGTAGGCGCGACTAGGATGCGCGCACAACAAAGGTGCGGCGACATCGCTCTGGGTGTGCTCACTACAGGAAGCCCAGGCTGCGCTGTGATGCTCAGGTCTGGCCGACGGGAAGCGCCTGACCGGGGGCTGGCGCGCTTACGGTAAAGACTATGCAGATTTCATTGCGATAGACTTCAATCTAATGGCAAAAAATAAATAAATAAATGAAAATTTGACCCCCGGGATTTGGGGCGTCACAATACTACATGCCATGAATGAGATGCGACTCAACATGTCCCATGTACCGAGCCCTTACCGACTCCTTCTTAACCCGAGTCCCTCACACATGCTTATGCCCATGTGTGGCTTAGATCATTTTCAATGACACACAGGACCATTCTTATATTGATTCATTTCATATTCATAACCATATGCCTTTTATGTGGATAGTGGATTTTTGGTATCACATCGCGGGTTTCACAAACCCAAACACTTTTGCGGTCTTTCACCACTAGGGACTATGTCTGACCATAATTGATGGGTCTTTCACCTTAAGGGGGATTTATCCCAACTTGCTGATACCTGGCACATAATTATCCTTTACCATTTTCCTTTTCAGTCTGACTCATTTTGAGCGCTATCCCGTATTGGAACCCACCGCCAGACACCAAACACGGTGTCGATATCAATTTATGTATTCGAAGCGTATCGGCGAACCACCGACACAATGTAGATTAACCATGTATAATGACATTCCATCGAACGCACCAAACACGGTCTTCGATCTGCTACTACTCACACCCATGTCATGCGATGTTCTCGTGCATATGCAATGCAATTAGGCCATTGTCTACTCATACCATTCTACATATATAATGAGTGCTATATGTGCATGCCTACTCATGTATATTTACCCATGCATCATTTGGACATTTATATCAAAGTGCATACAAATTCCAAATCATTCATTCAATTCACACAATTCATGTCAACATATCATTGAACGCATACATTGACACCCTGAGTCACACTACCCATCAAGTAGCGGCGTACATTAACCTCCCCAGGCCTAGTGGTGACACAACATGTCCACAACTAGCTAATGAGCCATGTATGGCCCACTGTTCGCCTGTGATGTGTCACTCGATTGTATCAAGCAATGACCGCCAAACCTTTCAATCGATCGATATGTATAGGCGCCACGTATTTTCATTCAACATGTCATCCCTTAACCAAGGGATGACACTTCAATCAATCACATATCAGGCCTTCGAAGAAAGCCTCAATCATCTACAACTAGGTCATGAGATCGACCTTAAATAGTGGCACAACCCGGGCCTCAAACTAAGCCAGCTTGGTCAGAGGATCACCCCATTTGCGAAGCCAGTGGTCAGCCGTTTCCAGTGCTCTGATGGCTAGTAACTACTATCCGTAGAGAGCGACCATCGGCTAAGCCAGATGGACTAACCGATCAACTTTTTCCCCCTTAGTACATTAGCTATGACTCTTGCCATCCATTTCGAAGACCAGGCCAACCGATCGGCCAAATTCATCTTAGAAACCCGAGAAAAATGACTTGCATTCGGGGGGAAAGAAGACACGAAACAGCCCACAGGGCTCAACGAGGAGCCAAAAGCGGCGCCAGATGGAAAATAATCCAAGATAGGAAGAATCCCTTACCTCACAGGTGCGTGATACTGGGTGAGACTCTGAGCAAAGCCGACCTAGATTTCCAAAATCTCCCCACTTGGATCTTAGTGAAATCCCCTCTTTTCGATTGCCGCAGCGTACCTTTCGTCAATGCAATGAACTTTTGTTCTTGGCCCTACGAAAACCAACTACTATATCTTCGTAGATCGTAGAGAGAAGGAAGAGCCTCTCTCTCCCTCTTCTCCTCTCTCTCTATTCATTTCCCTCTTCTTTCTTCTCCTATTTCTTTTTGGTTTGACTTATTTTAAGTTAAGTGTATGTGGCTCTCATGGCGCCATGTGTCCGCAATCCTCGCTCGGTCGTTCCTACCCGAAATAATTTATTTCAATTTAGTTCAAGTTCAATTTATTTTAATTGAACTTGGCAACTATTTCTAAGTCCACGAGATTCTCGTAAAATCCTAGTCCCTTGGAGTCATGACGACTCACCACCCAGGCAAGTAAAAATTTTATACATCACCGAATTTGACCACAAAACTTTTTTGGGTCACTAGATTCTTGGGGCAGATCTAATAAGCGTAATCGTTTATCATCCCGAGATCTAAATTTTTGGACTTTCTGAACCATTCTAGCAATTTTATTATTTTGTCATTTTGAAGATTTGGCATTTTCAGTGTTTTACTCAATTGGTGTGAGAAAAAAAAATCATCAATTATTTTCCATTAACACTCCTCAAAATGAAATACTTTTATTTTAAGAATTTGACTAGCACAACAAGTAACATCGATAAATCATTTAACTGAAAATAACTTGACAAATAGCAAAAGATAAAGAAAAATATGTTAAAGTTTAACGAAAATCTAGCTAGTCTCATGACATTTCATTTTCTGCTTTTTTTTTTCATAAGCAAATAATGTTTTAACTCTTAGTTTTTACCTTAATTTTATTTTTTAACTTATAGAATAAGTTAAAAATATATATATATATATATATATATATATATATATATATATATATATATATATATATATATATATATAAGTTTCATTAATAACGAGAAAATTTTCTTACAACCGGAGAACCATGAAGCCCTACACCTTTTTTCACATAAATCCACAAGTTAATCCACTGACATAGATGGGGCCATAAAAACATTTGGTAGCCTCATAGAGGACCATCACTGACCTTTTAACTTACACACTGTGTTTAGCTGTATAGGTTATGAAACCATAACAAGCAATTCTAAATAGTCTCCAACACTAGGATAAGACAATTAGAATTCAAGTCACTTTTTTTGTACCTTGTGATCATTGTTTTTTATATACAATATTAAAAATGATAAAAGAAATATTTTATTAGATAATGATTTTGAAGTTATCAAAGAAATGAATAAAATATAGTTGGTAATATATATATATATATATAGGGGAAAGATATTATGATACATGGGCAACCTTGTTCCGTCCATCTTCGATGAATATGAATGGTCTCCTTATGATGGTCAACCATTTGTACCACTTTTGAGTCAAATGAAACGCATCACGTGGGCGTCTAAATCAACTCGTTTGAACCGTGAAATGGACATTAGAGGGAAGACTACTATCACATGTAGGTTACCCATGACAACACGGTCTGAAACCCGTCTTGTCAAAATAGGAATCAAGTTGATTGAAACATGTATGTTTTTGTTGTTCACCTTAAGCTACTTTGCATTGTATCTATATATTAGTACTTGCTCATTTGTTAATCGTTATTGATTGTTATATGTTACATATATGGCATTGGAAGGGGATGTGGATCCGTTAGATAGATATGTACTTGGTTTTACAAGAGAATGACATCGATCTCGTTTAGTGGACACTACTCAGTATGCATTTTCATATCATAAAATATTGTTTTATTATTGTGTAGCATTAAGGCCGAGAATTTGTTATTGATGTCTTTATGGCTTCGTGCGGGTACTCACATGTCGACGGATGAGTTCACGAGTGGCATATGGATCACCGTATTACCTTGAATGTGATATGATGCGGCTTTTTATGGTGCATGCGCATCGGATGACCGATCCTTTTTCGGGTGAGCCCCTCATCCACGAGTCAGTTTGAGAGGTGGCGTTCTAAGACCACACACATTTCATTTACCAATTGAGAGATGACCATCCGTCACGGGATGTCGCCACCATCATCCAGGGCCTCTAGATTAATGGACCACGAGTCTTGTACATGTGACTTGATGCGTCGTCATTTGTTTCAAGGCTGCTAGGTGTGATCCCGCTGGAAGACTAGGCTTAGAGATCTGTTTGTCTCAACTTCATTGGTTGTCTCTCAGCGAGTTATCGACTCACCCATAGGCCCTTGAGATGAGGTGACATTAGGCGCGATTGCACGATGGTTTCATCATTTTATTGCTAGGATCCTTTCTATTTTCACACAAAAGTGTTTACATGTCCACCTCTATTTCCTCCCATTACTACGAGATTTGACCCAGACCTCTACTTATAGTTAAGGGTGAGTACGGTTCCTAGCACACTTATCTGAGGATTATCTTGGAGTGAGCTATGATGGTGCTATTGAGATTTCCGATTTTATTACATTGTTACATGTATGTTGCTAATATTTATAACCATACACACATAAAAATTAATCACTAAGATGTTGCTAATATTGAATGGTTTTTATTATCTAGCTCTAGTCTTGGGAGAGACTACACATGGGTCGACCTAATTTTGGGCGACAGCCGGCACCTCAATCCCTCACCACTTACACATGATGGTGTTGGGTGATGGAGATGCGATTAAATTTATCTGACATGGATTACCATTTAGCGTGAGCGGTGATCCGATAGGGTTTTTGGAGTACCTTTATCATGGATGAATAACCCATTACGTATTGCTGCGCCTTATATGAGACCAGTTCACGCCAGACTCTTGATGAATAGTGTGTATTAATATATCCATTATTCTCGTCATTCCACAATACAGACCGTTTAAGTCATATTGACGATGAAATTAAATTAGCAGGTGTTATGGGGTCATACAACTGGAAGTGGTTGCCCATCCTACCTAATATTTGTCTTGTTGATCAAAGAGATTTGGCGAGACGTGGCACCACGCCTCTCTGCGGGCTGCATGAAGTGCCATCGTCGGAGCGGAGTCTTCGTCGGTTCAGCCGTGAGGATACCTACGTGCTTGCTTTCGTTCGACGAGATTTGGTTAATGACGGGGGCGCCAAGTCTGATTAGGGAGACATATCGCACACCATCATGCGTCTTATGGGACTGCTGCGATCTTAAGAGAGGATCGTCACATCACCTCTTATGGCTGGTATTATGGACTTTCATGATCCATATATGGAGTGGTATCGACTTATTACATTACGTTTGATCACACCACCACTCCATAGGGATCAAATGAGGTACCATAATCTAGCCGCATCATCCCACTTGTTGGTAAGTAAGCGTCTTTAAATTCTAAATTATTTCAATATTTAATGCATAGAAGCGGTTATTTACTTTGTTTACTTTGTTTTTAGATATCTAGGATGGTAGGAATCGCTACTATATATATCATGGGGCTTCTTAAGCTTGTTGTGCGACATTGACATATTCTTTGTGTTCGGCTGGACAGACATATACAAATTTATGACATCATTACGAAAGGACTATTGTCTAATCCCAGTGATAATACCATGAAACTTGTTTGTTATATTTCTTTGCAATTATCTTGCGATTAAAAATGGTTTCCTTAAAGACTAGATAAATTTCTTTACGGTTTTGATCCATGATTACCGCAGTGTCTGGTCAGACAAATAATAAAGTGGATTTAAGTCGGTCTCGATCCCACAGAGATCCTAAAGAATTCTCAATCAACTACGACTACTCAAGCTCTATACTATTTGGACTATGATTTGCAATGGATATATTCCTAGCAACCTTGAAAATAATGAAAGAATAAAGATATGTAAACTGGAACAAAATGAAATAATGCTTAAACTAAAATATAAAAAAAGAAATTAAAGAAATAGACCTATCAGTTAGTTTTTAAAGGGAACATTGAAAATACAACTGTTGTGAAACACATCAATTTCTGAGACTACTCTGGCTTTACTTCTTGAACTTGATTTATAATGTCAGTCGAGGAAGAAAGTAATCCTTAATGAAATATTTCATCATCTAATCTTCCACTGTTCTCTCGAATGCGAGAGGGTTAGATAACTACTTTCATCTGAGTTGCCTTGTTATAGGTATTTTTTTCTTTTCAATACTTCATACCGGAACATGGTATGAAGCCTTAACTCTAAGACATAGGCTAAGCATTGGTTTTTACTATCTTGGTTTCTCCTGAAATTGGAACGATTCGTTCTTTCCTTGATTAGATCCTTGCTAACACGGGATTGATCTTCTTGTTTTGAATCGGAAGGTGCAGACTCTATGTCATTTTAATTGATAAGTCAATCGAGCTCATTCTCGGTTTCAAGTGAGAAGAAGATTTATCGACTAGAATTTATAGAGCCCGTTAGATCCCAATGTGGGATTCGCGCTTTGCCCAGGATATTGTTCAAAACTCACCGGGAATGCCTTCTGTCACTCGGAGAACTCATAATCGAGCATGAAACAATCCTGTGCAATTATAGGACACTAATATTTGGATCGAACTCTAATAATGAACAAAATAATGCGGTCCAAAGTCTGAAGTTCGGTAGGTCGATAAATTTATGCGGGGAAAGATAAATTCCTGCGACAACATAAATTCAACGAATTTGGGTTTCTAGAATTACTTCATTACAGCGCAGTAGCTCACTTGATCAAAGAACTACCATCAAATTCGAAGCGGAAGTTTGAATTCCAAAATTTGTTTGGACTCCAGACGGACCAGGCAGTAATTTGAAGAAAATAACATTACGCACATTAAGCTTGACTTAATGACTAACATCAGATCCAGAAATTCAAAAGAAATAACAATCTACTCTAATCTAATCTAAAAATAACAGCAAAACAAAGAAAAAGAAAAAAGAAAATTAAACTACACGAGCCTTCGGCTACCCAGACTTCTCTTTCTGAGCCGCCAAGAGCTGCTTTCTTTCAGTAGCAGCTGCGTATTTATAGGGTTTGGAAGTTGGAGCTACTGTGATGCACTATTTGTGGATTTCAAAATAAGCCAGCCCATTTGTTTGGTCATGCCGTGACTCCATTTATTTGTCGACCTTGACTTGATGCCGACCTCTCTTTTCACGTTCGCGACTTCGTATTGTTTATGGGCTATTCGTGCTTCGCGACTACTTCCACGTCGCGACTTCAGCGTTCTGCATTGTAATCTCTTTTGAGGTCGCGACTTCAATCATACGTCGCGACCGTTTTTTGTCGTGCGTAAAGCTTTATCACAGTCAGCGACTTGCCTTTAACACCCTTGGATCGGATGTCGCGACAGCTGACTGATGTCGTGACCTTTATTCCTTGTAATTGATGTCGCGGCAGTGGATGTGTCCACGACATCTCCTTTACGCCTTGTAAAGCTCTTTTGATGTCGGTAAGGATTTATTATCGTGACTTATCTTGACATCTGCGGAGTGTGATGTCGCGCTTGACTAAATGATGTTGCTATCTCCATTTCTTTGTAGGCGATGTCGCGACTCGCGAGTTCGTCGTGACCATAATCCCCATGAGCGGATCGCCATGACCAGCGGGGGCGTGGGTGGACCTTCTTTCATTATGGCGATGTCGCGACTCTTGCTCGCGACTTCACCTTTACTTCAAGCGATGTCGCGACCGCGAAGGGCGTTCGCGACATCATCGATTCGATGTTTGATGTCTCTATCTATTAGCTATTTGCGACCTCTATGTTGACCTCTTTGAAAATCTTTTGTTTCAACTTCTAATCGATTATCCCACGACCTCCATGTCTACTATTAAGCTTTCAATTATGTCGCGACCTCGAAGTGGTGTCGCGACATCTTATGCCTTCTTCATTAGTTCTGGTCGTCGATTTACAGTTCTGTTTACGACCACCAATTATTATTCTTCATTACTTGTCGAAATTCGCGACGCTCCAGTCCTTTCTTTGAATTAGTTCTTGAACTTCCTTTACTTGAGAGAATTTTGTTCTTGTGGCTTTGTAGTCGACATCGCCCAGCCAGCAACCTCATGAAGGTGAATATCATGACTTCATTTATCTCAGTTTGGTGCCGACTTACGCAATGATGTTGCGACATGAACTTCTTTCATTTATTCTGCTTCTTTTATTCTGACGTCGTATTTTGTCTCGACTTCCTTACAGTCCGCGACTTCCCACTTATTCCTCTTGGGTTTCTTCTTCAAATCAAATTTGTTGAGTCGTGACTTGGAATTCTTTGAAATTGCACTTCTGCGACTTAGTTCAGTTTTGACTTAGTCTAGCTGCCGGTGATTTCTTATGATTTTGCTAAAAATTTGATTTTACGTTGTATTTTCACGCAAATTGGAATTTGATTCAATTATGGGTTTTACGCAAACAATTCATCATTATTCTCATTATGAACTCGAGGAAAAATGTAAAAATCTCATGAGTTTTTGGACTCATCAAATTCCCCCGAACTTAAAATTTTGCTTGTCCACGAGCAAGAAAAGAAGAAATTGTTTGTCTCGAACAAATAAGCTTAGAAAATTTTTAAGGACATTTTTCGATTTATTCCACATTCTTTCTCATTCACCCTTACGATATGGAATTAAGAGATATCACTATTATTTCAAATTTCGGTTTTGATGCAAGAACAAGGCTGTGTACTTATGCAAATTTCTTGATAAACTAATGTATTTAAACAGTTTATTCAACAAGTCTTGTTCTGTGTGTGTGCAGGTCATCAATCCTTTTCAACTTCATGTTGAATTTAGTTAATCTTCTGGGAGTTTTCTTAGACTATTTATCAAAGTCTCATATGCTTGTTTTTCATATTGATCTCCACTTGTAATGTAGATTAGAATTCAACCTTGAAAATCAATGAGGTCTTTCGGGCTTGTAATGTTGGGCTTAGGTAGTGGGTAGATAATGGAGAAATTTAAGTTGTAGATTACCAGGTTTCCATCTTATCTCTCATTGTTGCCTCAACCTTCTCCCCTTTTTCATTTTGTTCTTTCTTGATTCTCCTCGATTTTGCTTGCTGCTTCCTCCTTTTGAATTCTTTTATGGAATCTGACTTCATATGTACTTGATTCGGTGATTTCTTTGTTCTTCTTTCTCCTTGCCTTTATTTATCTATGATTTGGAATAGTGCGATGTTTTGTCTTCTTAGGCTTTCTATTACTCTTGCAGAGAACTTTGGGCTAGCAACTCCATACAGGTTGGTATTAAGATTATATTAAAAACACCCCTCGAGCTTAATTGTTCAAGGGAAATAGGCCACAAGACGGGAACTTTTATTCCTTATTTCACTAGCACCTTCTTTACTTCAACTAGCCCCTTCTTGTCAAAATCTTGGAGGTGTATTCCCCCGAACTTGTTCTTCCTTTATGCTAAACTTCTCACGAACTAGAAATTTGGATAATTTGGGTTCTTTCACTGCCGGGTTTATTAGGAGAGGAATTTGATTTTCAATTGTTGTTTGTTGAAGAAATAAGGCTTATTTGGCTGAATCGAGAGCTAGAGAATATGCTTAAGCATATTTTGAGGGTAAGGCTTAAAAGGCTCAAGCTACCAAGGATGGCCTCTATCATTTTCTGTTAGTTGTTTTTCACTAAGTTTCGCCTCAAATCAATAATCAAACAAGTTCTAGGACTGTGGATCTAAATCCCGAATTCCCTAGAAGATGTTCCTAATTCCTGTCAAAAGTTTCATAAGTTTTGTTGACCAATGTGTATTATTTCTTCAAGACTTGTACTTATTCACTGTATACTTACATTATTTTAAACAAGTATTTGTTCTATCAACAATAACCAATTTTCCAATTTTTGCAACTAAACTGAATCTAAACAGAACAATAAATACTCCTAATTCCAGTTTCTTTATTCATGCCCTGATTTTGCAATTATTTGTGTTCAAGTTTATCTCCTAGTCAAACTACTTCAACTAGTTCAGATTATGACATTTCAGCATTTTCATTCTTGAACCAAATCGATGTTATTTTCCAAGCAAATTGACAAACAAAACACAAACTAGCGCAAATGAAAACAAAACCCCATTTCCTTTCACAACTTTTCTTGTTTTATTAATGATGTCTGACGAGTTGAGAACAACAATCGGGAGAGGGAAAGGAAGGATAATCGATGGGAAAGTCTATTTTTTCTTTTTGAGGAAGGAGGCAGATGTTTGGGGATCAGGATCGAGGGTAGCAATTAGGATTAATTTGAGAAATTCATTACATTCTCTTCTCTTCTTGACCCATTCTCCCTTTCGATCTGCTCTTGAGATCAATTCATTTGTGAGATCGATCTTTATTCGGATCATCTTGTCTCGTTGCGGTGTGTTCGTTTGTCGTTCCATTTTTCAGTCATGACTTCTAAACATTTGGAAAGATTGTTGTTAATCAAATCAAATTTTCAAGCAGGACTTTCTTAATAAGCGTCCTTATCATCGAGCTCTTGATCTCTGTCCCTTCATTTTCTTTTTTCAAAATCCTTGAACATTGAAGTGTATGGGAACTTGAATCCCATGATACGCTCCTTAGTCTTTGCTTGCGATGCATCCATCCTTTTTGAGTTTGAGAGGCTGAGAATGTGATCACCGATTGTTGTAGAATGATTCATGACTTAACTACTTTCTTCGATCAGATCTTGATCTCTTCCTTCCATTCCTTTTTAAATTTCTCCTCTTCTTTGCTCCGGGATGCTTTTATTTGCTCCTCCTTTGCTCTGTCTTCTTCCCATTGTTGATCTCGACTTCATGTACTTCTTCTCTTCCTATTCATCTCCTCTTCCCGATATTGATCCCTTCTCTTGATTCTTTTCATAAACCTCTTCTACGAACTTTTCTTTGGAGGTTCCACATTTCTCTTCTCTTTCTTCCATGCTCTTCGAATCTGATTGAGCATTTCCATTGTTGATTATTGCTCTGGGCTCCTTAGAGCTTTCACTAGGTTCTCTGAGGCCTACATTCCTTATTGGGGAGAGCTAGCCCCGGTGGAGTTGAGAAATCTATGGGGCTTATCTTAACGCTCTCTATCCTCTGGAAACATAAAAGTATCCCCTTCTTGATGTGCTTCTAGATTTTCTTCTCCCTGCTCTACCACCAGAAAGGTGTCTTCTTCCTGTATTGCATTTTCATTTTCATCCCTTGAATCTGTTTCTACTATGACCCCCTTTTTCTTTTGATTCTTTGGCCCCTTGTTGACTCCCCTCAAGGTGAGTAGTGAAGCCTTAGGACACTCTTCTTCTTCTTCCCAAATTCCCTTCCTGATACTATTATAACCTTGTGATGGTTCTTGGGTGAGGATCAAACCAAGTTTATTACCTTCATGATACCTGTATAGAATTTTCAATATAGCATTCCCGGCCTCCAGTCATCCACTTGATTGTAAGCGTAGAAGGATTGCTTCTTATTCTCTTCTTGTGCAAACGATGCTTGGTAGGGACAGGAATAGGGATAAGAAATAGAACCACCTTTGCCTCCTCTGTCCGTCTCCCACACTTTCAGGGTCTTTGTTCTCCTTTTCCTTTCTTCCACTTGCCCTTTGCAGATGCATTGAATTTTTAAAGGCTTCTCACGGTTAGGGTTGTTCATCGACTTCTTGAATTTTGATCCATTTTACATTGCTTCCATCCCATACATCTCATTAGTCTTACGCTCCATAAGGCACCGGACTCCTCGAGCATAAACAAAGTTCTCTTTCCTCCCTATAGCAGTTGAATTAAAATTCTCGGACGGCTTCTTTGCATAACGGACTTTTAATGTTTTGCGGAATTCTCCAGCTACTCGTTGCTCTGTCCCAGTTCTTGAGCGGTGAGATAGGTTGTTTGAAACCTCTTTCTCCTATAAATCCGCTCCGGCATAGTGCTTTTTCAGACCGGAGAAAGCCTCTTCGGAGAGGCAGTCGTCTTCCTCTTCTTCTCTTTGCTTTCCTTTCCCTTGGCACCCTCACATTTTAGCACATGGCGGGTTGAACCACGGTTGTTAGGCGACTTGTTCTCCCTTTGGGGGTTCGGATGAACTTCCCCTGATGCGAGTATACTCCTCCATGATTTCGCTCGGGTTTGGGATGAGGGTTTGGAAGGTTCGACAGCCATTAAATCGGAATGTTTTTAGGAAGAAGTTTGGGTTTAGGGTTTTGCAAGAATTGAGAACTAGAGAATATGCGAAGATGAATGGTTGTATTTGCTTCAAGGAAGGAGATGTAATGGAGGGAGTTTCTCAACAGTTGCAATTCAATTATGGTGTTGTGCTCTTTATTACTTCATTTATTTGTGTTTGTCGCGACTTTAATTTCAGGCTGCGATTGTGTGCTGTCATTAAATTTAGGGCAAAATTAAAAGCTGCCCAGCTGGCATACTTGTCTCTGATGTCGCGACTTATTCTTATGCAATCACGACATAGAAGTAAGCGCTGGGAGGAATGAGTTATCATGGTGCGACATGGTATTTGAAGTTGAGTTGTCAACGACATGAACTTCTCTTTTGAAGGAATGGTTCTTATCGACACAGAAATTGATCAACTACTCAATTTATGTCTGACCTATTTATGTCGCGACATAAATGTTAGTTGCTACTGTGCCCCTTATTCTTCCCTTGATCTTGACTAAGTTGCAACCTCGACTTAAATGACCTCGATTTTGTAGCGACATAAAATCACATTAGTGACTTAGTATGCACTGCCACTAAATTTGATGATCAAACGCTCTTTCATTCCTTATTAATTTGCACCTTCTTAGCATCCATTTAATCCCATTCCCTTTTATTGATTCAAAAAAAATGCATTCTATTCGATTTCCACAGGATTCTGTAGGGAGAAAAGTACTCCCCTTTTTCAAGTTTCTACGTCAC
Organism: Tetrastigma voinierianum; assembly: GCA_016808115.1. NCBI lineage: Eukaryota > Viridiplantae > Streptophyta > Magnoliopsida > Vitales > Vitaceae > Tetrastigma > Tetrastigma voinierianum. The sequence goes on along the minus strand of JAEQBH010008491.1, from coordinate 26,592 downwards.
TGTGAAATGTTACTAATCCACAGGTTTGTTCCTTCTACTTTGAGCCATTTGATTCTTAAATGCATATTGTAACAATTCCAAAAAGGATTAAATTAATCTAGCGCTAACCTAGCAATTTCTAACAAATCATGACTAGAACTAAAAAAATTTTCAAAAACACGTAATAAAAATAAAATTTCGAAGTCTAAATAAAGAAACTAAAAAAATTCTATATGGGTTGCCTCATGTTTGCTCCATTTGAGTCTTTAAATTTGGACATTCATTTGTTTCAAGTTTTCTCTCTTTCAATTCACCAGCTGGAGTTCTTCTTGTTCTTTCTCCCTCTTGAGACAGTATATTTTGATCTTTGCCCATTAACTGAATTCTTCCCCGACGCTCCCGAGTCCTGAGTATTCTTGCTCGAAGATAGTACTTGACACCACTTATATAGTCCGCTCCATTTGATTTCGACTTCCACGAAATAATCTTAATCTGGAGTTAAGCAACCAGGAACTGATCCCTTTCGAACTTTCCTCGAGAATCCTTTGATCATACCATTTCTTTGTCTTGTCCTTATATATTCTATTGTCATGAAGCGTTTCTGATTCTTCAAATTCATTCAGTTGGAGAAGTCTCTCTTCCTTTGCGATTTGAAATGGAAGAATTCATTTGTTGATGGCCCACGCTGGCTTTGTATTCCGATTCAAGAGGAGGTGACATGGTTTTCCAAAGACAAGTACGTATGGGGACATTCCAATGGGAGTTTTAAGCGATTATATGCCCTTAATGCATCATCGGCTTGAACCAATCTTTCTGCGACCACGGTCTTTTCGAGAATTTTCTTTATTTCTACATTTGGAAATTTGACTTATTTGTTTGAGGTGATAAGCCAAGCTCATAATGTTTGATACCATATCTACTCATGAGTTTGTCAAACACCTTATTTGTAAATGAAAAGCTTCCTCCATCGCCTAATTATAGTTAAGGTGTCCCGAATCTTCTAAGAATATTTCTTTGTAAAAACCCTGTTGTATTGGCATCATTCTTAGGACAATTTCTTTGCTTCTACCCACATTTTGATACATAATCCCTGTTTAGGAGTATGTATATATTTCCAAATGAAACTAGAAAAGACGTAAAATCAATTCCCCATACATCAAACAATTGCACCACGGAGGGATACCTTGCGGGGGCATCTCATGCCTTTGTTGATATTTCCCATTCTTTGGCATTGATCACACAACTTTACCCATTAAGCTTGATCCTTAAAAATTGTAGGCCAATTAAAATCTTGACTAGAAATTTTGTGAATTTGTTTTATCTCTATAGTGTCCTTCATAAGGTGATGCATGACATTCTTGTAAAATCTTACTTTGCTCACTTTACGGTACACATCTCCTTATAAATCGGATCGACTCCTCTTTTAAACAAATATGGATCATCCGGATCTTGTAGTATACGCTGTCGGAGTCCTTAACCTTTTTCTCTTGATAGGCGAATTCGGTGGCATAATTCCACAAGCTAAGAAATTCACAATGTCGACATACCCGGGGTGATTGTAGTGGCAATTTGAAATAATTTGCTCGTACGGAAAATTTTACGCTATTTCTCTTCCTTTTCTTGCAGTGGGTTCCTCTACTCTTGACAAGTGATCGATATCACATTGTCCTTTGCCCTTCTTGTCTTTAATTTCTAAATCAAATTCATAACAATAATACCCTGATCAATCTTGGCTTTTCTTCCTTCTTTCATTAGATATTTAATTGCTTCACATGATCATTGTGTATGACAACATGGGACCCAAAAAATATATGGCTGAATTTTCACATACGAATACTATTGCCCGACATCTCCTTTTCGGTGGTAAGAGTAATTTTCTTGTGCCCGTTAAAGGTTTTGCTAGCATAGTAGATGTATGAACCCTTTTTCATCTTTTTGTCCCGTCGACTCCCATTGCAAAATCAACATCATGATTTCAAATTCTTTTGTTCCAATACGGTTTTGCCATGATGGGAGCTTCCACTAGTACGGATTTGATTTCTTCAAATGCTACAGCGGGATTCATCGAAATAAAACTTACTATCTTTCTCCGGCCAATCTGCATAGTGGTACGTGATTTTGAAATCTCGATAAATCTTCTATAAAATCACCGCATGTCTAAGAAACTTGATTCCCTTGGCGTAGTGGGTGGCATTAGGTCTCTTATAATTGAAATCTTTGCTTTGTCTACTGAAAGCCATGCTTTGCGCAAACCATGTGCCCCAGAGCCGATCCATACGTAACCATAAAATGGCATTTTTGATTGAGCTAGATTTTGTCTTTGTACCTTTGAAGTATTGTCCCCAGTTATGCGGGCATTGTTCAGCGGATCCATGTGACGCCCCTGACCGGCACCGTGAGGTGTGTTGAGGGTGTCACACTTCGAATTGGGACTCTTTAACATTTTCTTTCGGGCGACACATGTACTGTTTTCTCATTCATATGCACAATTTACGCTAATAACAAATTCTTTTACATATACATTATACATACCACCATAGTGGCATTCATTATATTCTATACACATATACTTGAGTCCCATTACTTGTACTATTACAAAACTTTACATATACCTGTCCAATGAAAATCAGAGATTGTGGAACAGTGCGGTGAGCACCTATCTACGAGATGGCACAACTCTTCTTGGCGATGGGATGTCCTATCCTCTTTGCCTTCGCTCCACGTACCTACGGATTAAGAGCAGGTCTTAAGCTTTACGCTTAGTGGGAAAACATATACATGGACGACCAATAACATTGATCGTCGCAAGCTTATTCAAATGCTTTCATATGTCTTTTACTGTTTCTAGTATTTTTCATCTTCAGGTTCTATGACTTAGCCCATTCTATGTACTAGTACATATATCATTTCTTATCTGTACCTATATCATGCCTCCTTTAATTGTAAGCGGCTACACGCCCATGCTATACTATACATTTCTTACATATTGTTTTATCATATATTTTCTTATACGATCTTGTATTGTCATATACTTTGCATTTGCGTTTTCACTCATTATAGATTGATTCCGCGGCCAGTTCGGAGGAATCTCGTCGTGTTTGTCATTCAGTAGCAATGTGATTTCATGTACTTGCATATTTTGCCATATACTTTCATTTTATCTTGTACTCTCATATTGTACTTCCCTATATTTTCATCTTGTACTTTTCATATACTATACTTTCCTATGATTTTCATATACTGTGATTTTCATATACTGTACTTTCATATACTTGCATATACTTTATACATCATGCCATTTCGTGTCATTGACACCTTATTTCTTAACCTGTACTTGTATACTTGTCATCACACTTAGCAATGTTATGCTTCTCATATCATATCATCTATTTTTCATTTTCAAATCATGCATATACTTGTCATTTGTTTATGTTTCATGCACATAAACCTTAAAGTAGATAAAGAGAAAACAAGGGCAGAAGTGACTGGCCTCCTTTATGCAACAGGTGGTCCTATAAGGGCGAAGGCGCTATTATCATTATGCGAGACAATGACCATCTACTAAGGGCGAAGTATTTGTAATGACCCACATGGAATGGCCAGTCGTTATCTATGGAGACTTATTTTCCCTAATAGGCATGCCCATCTATCCCTCTACCAGGTTCTAAGCAGACAATCCATTTTATTACATTTTTTGTACATATCCCATCTACATGAATAACTATTGTTATCATGTATGCTAATGAGATATACACTATTATTTATTTAGATGCGTAATACGCCCATATTTCTTAACCATTATTGTTGTTCTCATATTTCTTTATCGATATATTCATCTTTTTCTATCATTTAGTTTTGTCTTATTATCCCTTATATGTAATCCTATCATATATATTGAATGCATCTATGCACTCTTATATTCATATATTCATACACTATATCTTTATCTGTTCATATCCCTTTATATCATTTGCATCCATATCCTTTATGGGTATCATCATGATTTAGCTATTCATGTACTTTCTATATTTCTATAATGTATGCTTTTACTCATTCATGTGTTCCTATCTTCTTCCCATCTATTCATTTTATGTATGACAATCATATATTCATATCATATACTCTTATATTCATATCCACGTCCTCTACTTGTAACATCTTATATCTTGTTAACTTATATCTTCATATGCTATCGGACTATCATATCTTACTGACCTATACCTATACATTCTATACTTGTATATTTTTCTTGTTCTTTGTCAATTTGTCCTATCTCCCATAGAGATGCAGACAGAGACTCTTCCTTTGATACCTGTAGGTACTTTTCTTATTTATACTCCTTTACATATCAAATCTACATATATTTTCCTGCTTCTTGTTCCTTATCTACATCATTTCTTACCATGCATTCCAGTGCTAGCAGCGATTAGTACACTCGGTACAACAATTCCATTTTCAGACAAGATGTAGAACCAAATGCCATTAAATAGAATATGGTTAGATTCTAGACTGATCAGACTTTCAGCCGAATCGGGAGAAATACCCATAACGGAGTCCTAATGAATGAGCTATGCAAATTGCAAGCCATGAAGAAAATCAGCAACTTGCAGCACCTGCAGTAGCAGCAGCAGCCACTGTCTTTTGTCATTTTCAGGTGTATTATAAGATCAATCTTGTATCAAGCTATATATGGATGGATTCTAGACTCAAAGGGCTCCATAGGGAAGTCGAGAGCACCCAAGCGGAGTCTAACGAAGGAGTTATGCACATTGCAAGCGGAAGAAAATCAACAGCTTAGCAACTGCAGTAGCAGCAGCAATACTGTCTTTATTTTCGGACTTATTATAAGCTCAAGATTGTATCAATCTCTCTATATGGATGGATTCTAGACTCAATGGGCTTTCCATAGAGTCCAAGAACGCAAAGCGGAGTCCCTAACGAAGAAGTTATGCACATTGCAAGCCGGGAAGAAAATCAGCAACTTGCAGCAACTGCAGTAGCCACTGACTTTTGTAATTTTGGACTTATTATAAACTCAAGATTGTATCAAGCTATATATGGATAGATTATAGACTCAAATGTCTTTCCATAGAGTCTAAGAACACCCAAAACGGAGTTCTAACGAAGGAGTTATGCAAGTTGCAAATTATTGAAGAGAAAATCAACTTGCAGCTGCAATAACAGCAGCAGCTACTGTCTTTTATCATTTTCAAACTTATTATAAGAAACAAAAGTTGTATGGAAACTATATATGGATGGATTCTAGACTCAAAGGGCTTTCCATAGAGTCTGAACACCCAAACGAGTCCCTAAAAGAGGTTATCGCATTGCAAGCCGGAAGAAATCAGCAACTTGCAGCTTAGCTAGGCAGCAGCATGACCACTAATTTTATTCATTTTGGACTTATTATAAACTCAATATTGTATCAAACATGCCTAACACACGGTATAAAACCATCCTACAATCAATCCCCAAATCATCCCAAAAGTAGGAATAAACCAAACTTCCATATCCATATAAATTCTACAATCCATCCTCAAAGGGGAAGATTCCATACTCCTAACAAGTAATTTCACTCTCTAACACCTCAAATCTTAGCTTAATGAGGGATTTCATATAAAAGTCCACAAATTCACACTAACCCATAACCATCCATACAAACCATACCTAAATTCTTAATTTCCATACTCAAAACCATACTAAACTCTAACAAAGTCCATGCAAAGCTATACCAAGGTCCATACACAAAACCAAAACCACAAATCAAGAGGAAAAGAACCTATACCAAGGTGCAAATCCTATAACTCCACATATTCTATATAAAACCAAGGATCCTTACAAATTCCACACAAGTACATACAAACTCAAAGATCCATATAAGTTCTACTTATCACATTCTGTGTTCATGTTCATGTTTCATGCCTATTCCATATGGCATTCCGCTTGTACTTGTACAATTATGATCTCTATGTATTTCACACATCCCATTCATATATTCTTGACTAAAACTATGAATCTACTTTACTCAGAAATTGGAATCATTCCAATTGAAGCATCCAAACTAAAGTTATGACTTTCATGTCAACTAATTAGGTTTACCGATTTACCCGAAGGGACCGGTTTACAATATTGTTTCCAGTTCTAGTCTCCATATTTGACACTACTGGTTCTTTGTACTCCTTTAAAGCTAAGGTGCTAAGGGTTCTCTATCAGCTAAGATCCACTAAACTCAGACTTTTGAAACTCAAATTCGTCCAGAACAACAATGGACCTCTGAGTCAAAACTGAAGCAGAATTTGGCTTGCACATGGCCCCTACTTTGAGTGAATTTCTGGGCTCTTAAAGGCAGAATTTTAAGGGTTACCTATTTGAGGATGTTTACAGTTTTCCTTGAGAGTCCCTATTTTGCTTATGACTTGAATCATCAAAATCGGATAGAAATAGAGCAAGTTAGCTAAAATACGAAAACTGGTCGAAATAAACATGGCACTACATGTACAGGTACATGCTCAGGTACCCATAATGTGGGCTTTTACGCACTTTTTCCATATTTTCTTACCCAATTCAACTCTATATTTCATATACACCTCAAAACCATTTACTATGCATCTTGCTTGTCTATTTTCTACTCAAATCCTCTTTCACTACTTATCTTATTTCAAAAATCTGCTCGTGAATTACTCTCAAACCCAGCATAATATGGATCTAACCATGCATAACCCTAACATGTAGATTAGTTAGGGTTTATTCTAACACTAACTCAATTAATTGCCATTGAACTATGAATCCATCATCAAAGAGAGGATTTCATATGCTTCTTGTACTCTTTAGGTTTTATCCACCTTACTTTCCATAATTATTGGTTTAGGATGAAATCTAGCGGAAACTAAGTTTGGGCAAGATAATAATCATACAAATTCCATATGATCCATACTAGAATTCATACCCAAGGTTAGTTCCATACAAGTCTAGACAAAATGGAATCCATACTTTTTCCAAAAAAAATCATAGAAATCCATACCATAAATCCATACCTTTTTGCTCCTCCATCTTCTTCCTCTTCTCTTCTTCTTCTCTTCCTCTTCCTCTTCTTCTTCTTCTCTCTTTCTCTCTTCTCTCCCTACGGTTTGTTTTTCCTCCAAATGAGACCAATTTTTGGTCTTAAATCCCATGTTTTGTTAAGGCCATGTTTGGCCAAGTCAAAACCCATTTTTGCTTTTAACTTTTCATTTTGCATTTTGGTCCCCCCATTTCTCTCTTATTTCTATTCGACTTTCTATTTGCCTTTAATCCCGCGCTTCTTCTATTTACATTTCATTTTTAAACATTTCATATATTAACCCCTAGTCTTTCCCTTTTATGACCACTAGGTCCTCAAGTGGTAAATTACATATTTACCCTTGGCTTTATTATTAATTCCGGGTCTCTCGTTTTATTTCCCGAAAATTCATATTTAGCTTTTAATATACCCTAAACAAGTCCGAAAACTGCTAGGGTATATTTCGGGATGTTACAATCCATACACTGTAAAATCATCCATGAAGATCTCCATAACTTCTTCTGCTAGATCAGAAAATATAGACATCATGCATCTTTGGAAGGTACCGGGGCATTACGGTCAAATGGCATTCTTAAGCGAAGTACGAATGGGCATGTAAAAGTGGTTTTCTCTCTTGATCTTGGGTGCAATAGCTATTTGGTTATATCCAGTATCCATCAAAACGAGAAATGAGGGTGTCACGCTAACCTATCCCGACATTTGATCGATGAAAGGTAGGAAAATGATCCTTTACGGTTGCGGTATTCAATTTTAAAGTCGATCTGAGCCACCGTCTATCACGGTTCTTGTAGGAATAAGTTCATTCTTTTCATTTCGATTCTGAGTGAATCCACCTTTCTTGGGAACCACATATGCTAGGGCTTACAGAGGCTGGCCGATATAGCATATATAAAGCACGCATTTAACCATTTGAACTTCTTTTGACAACTTCTTTCATGGTATTAGCCGGCCTCCTTTTGATACTCCAACGAAGTTTTGCATTATCTTAGCAATATTTTGTGCATACAAATAGAGGGTTGATACCTTCGGATCTTGATTGACCCGACAATTACTTCCTTGTATTTTCTCAAATTACGACAACTACGTTCTTATTGATCCAATGCATTTGATATGATACTTAGTTTTCTCTTTTACGGCTCTAAAAACTCATATTTCAAATAGTAGGCAACTCAGCACAATGTTAACCCATACGCACTAGTTTTCACGCCCATGAGTTTGCTTATGTGGCCTTGCATCATAAATCTCTTATTATTTGTTTTTCCCAAAGTTACATGCGTGAGGCTGTTTCATTATTAAACAAATTTGGAAGCGAGAACTTCACATTTCAGCTCTCAAGGTCTTGAAGATATCGATTTCATTGGTAGAGTTTGAATGATACAATCGAAATTCACTTCATCATTGAGAAGGCTATTGCTTCTTCTGACCATACAAGCGTCTTCCTCACATTAGGATGTTCAGGACTCTTATTAATATTAAATGCCTTTGCTTCATTCCAACTCAGTGTCGGTTCACCTTTACGTACGTCGTCAGGCGGCTCCTGTTGCTAAGAAAAGGTCTTCGACAGAGGAACTTGAGGATCTTCGCTCCGTCTGCATGATAAAATCTACTAGGAAAATGATTTTCCCAACCTTGTGATACATCTTCAGGAATGCCCTCACGGTTGTACCCATTGATCTATCGACCATACGCCAAAGTAATTCTTTGTTGGGGTTAGTTCCCCCGAAACTAAGTCTGCTGCTTGATAGAGGCATCAGTTTGCCACTTTGCTCAGTCACATAAAGCTTTCTTGAACTCACATTTCCACATAGAACATGGAATATAATTGAAATTTGCCCGGGGTCTTCATCTTTTACAGGAGCTTCTATTGAATAGTAGCCTTGCATGAAGCGGTCGAGTTAAGCTATACCCTCCTCGGTATCTTTCTTTTCTTACTTTCGACACCTCCTTGAAATTTTGCATAAAGAGGCATTTGGCGATTACCTCGCAAATGGGATATTTATTTCTATTTTCTTGAAAATATCGAAATTTAAGCGTTCTTCTCTTTTGACTTGAAGTCTTTGTGGGAATGGCCTTTGCGGGAGCATGGCGGTACTCCTTCTTTTAGGTCATTTCTTCCTTTCATACATTGAATCGAGTACACATTCTTCTCTTAACTCTTTTCGGTCTCTTCTTTTACGCCTCGGTCTCTTCGTTTCTATCATCTTTACATTTCTTTGCTCAAATCCTTCCCACTTCTCAATTGGTGCCTTTGAGTCTTTAGGGTTTCTTAGGTGTCAACGGGAGTGTTCCTTGTTCGATTTGGCATGTCGGGGCGGTCTATACTACTTGTGTCTAGATTTTTCGAGTGAAACAGCATTCTTTGAAACATCTAGGTACTCGATTTCCGAAAGTTTCCAAGTCGGATAGTTTCATTCATGGAATTGTAATAGCTTCTTGTTATCCCCGTAGGCTGACGTGAATCTCGAATGGTTGGGTTCTCTCGACCACGGTATTCATTACGCCCTCACCTCCCTTCTTCTTCTTCTTTGGAACCTTGGTGGCTGCGATATCCTTATTGAGGATCTTGTCCTGCCTTAGGCCATGTAATGCCCTCCACCATATGAGAAGTTTTCATGGTTCCTCGATCTTTGGATGGTAGTGTATGGGCGAGTTAGGATTTGGCTTGAAGCGATATAACTCCTTTAACCGTTCACGTGCCAGCCTCCTCGGCACCATAAGGCCTTTATGCCATTACCTCGCCAGCCTTCTTCTCATTAATTCTTTCTCTTTGCCTTTATTTCATGGCTTCAGTATGCATCTTTCCTCTTGTTTGTTCATCAGCACATTATAGCATCAACTTAGCTTCCATGGTGTCATCTTGCTCGGCTCCATGGCCCCTTTTCTCTGCTACTACCTCTTGAAGCTTCGGATGGAGCTTTCATATTGTATTTGCGGTCCTACATCGAGGATCTCTTGCCTGCCCGGCACTTTTGGCTTGAATGCTCCACGGCATGAAGCATCGATAATACCCTTGGATGTATCATTCGGGAGCGTGATCCCACTATATCCATATGGGTCTTGAGTCTATCCCATGCATTGAGCACCTCTTGACAATCTTTTGGATCTTTCTAAAGACATACAGGGCTCTCATCTTCCTCTTTGTTGGAATACTGATTATCTCTCTTGTCTGCAGTGAGAGATGGGGAAAGAATGCACTAAGTAAGCCTGCCAGCTCTTCCCAAGTATCAACGGATCCATGCAGTGACCAGTTCATACCATGTGGTACGCTATGTCTCTCAAAGAAAATGGGAAGGGTAGTTTTATCACCTACGGTCTCACATCGTTCGGCTTCTTGTATTAGCCATCTGAGAAATCTTCCCGGTGCTCATTTGGGTCTTCGATTGGGATAGTAGTAAGCGATGTTCTTTGAACCATTGTTAAAGGGTGCATTTAGTTCAAAATTGTTTGCATCCGCGTAAGTGTACGATTGTAGAATACTCTTCTTGAATAATAGGCCTCCAGAAATCCTCCATTGTGTCAGTAATGGGGGGTCTTCTGGCTGCTGTCCTCTGTTCCTCTGTTTGGTCATGTCTCTCTTCTGCCATAGCTGCGTTTTCTGCTCTTTTTGTCTTTCTTAAGCTCCTGAGTGTTCTCTCTAGTCGATGTCTGTGGAATCCAGAATTGGAATCCACTGTTTCCCATGCATTAAAGGGTTCTCTGAAATAAAGCATACTCATATTAATAGGATTAGTTAAACTGACAAATATTTTCAACATGGCTTGTTAAATTCTAGTAGCTAATGTAGTCTTTGGCAACTATTTTGTTCTTTTCTTAAAATTGTCAAATTAGTATTTCCTTCTTTCATCAGAATATTGATCTAATTAATTCTTTTGATCCCCGGCAACGGCGCCAAAAGCTTATTCGGCTGGACGAAAGACATATACAAATTTATGACATCATTACGAAAAGGACTATTGTTTAATCCCAGCAATACCATGAAACTTGTTTGTTATATTTCTTTGCAATTATCTTGATTAAAAATGGTTTCCTTAAGACTAGATAAATTTCTTCAGTTTTTGATCAGATTATGAAGTGTACGGTCGAACAAGTAATAAAAGAGTGGATTTAAGTCCGATTATCGATCCCACGAGATCTCGAGAATTCTCGATCAACTACTCGACTACTCAAGCTCTATACTAATTTGGTATGATTTGCAATGGATATATTCCTAGCAACCTTGAAATAATGAAAGAATAAAGATATATAAACTAGAACAAAAATGAAATAATGCTTAAACTAAAATAAAAAAAAAAAGAAATTAAAGAAATAGACCACCCTCAGTTAGTTTTAAAGGGAACATTAAAAAGCCAGCTGTGACATCAATTCTATGATTTACTACGTAGCTTTACTTCATGAACTTGATTTATAATCAGTCGAGGAAGAAAGTAATGCCCGTGGATCTCTCCTTAATGACATATTTCATCTAATCTAATCTTCTGTTTTTCTCGAATCTGAGAGGATTAGATAACTACTTTTATCCCCAAAGGTTGCATAACACTTGTTATGGGTATTTTCTTTTCAATCTTCATACCACCAGACATGAATTTGTAAACATAACTCCTAAGGCCTTAGGCTAAGCATTGGTTTACACTATCTTGTTTCTCCTCTCGAAAATTGGAGCAGTTCATTTCTTTCCTTGATTAGATCCTTGCTAACACGGGATTGAACTTCTTTGTTCAATCGAGTCGAACTACATGCTCATTTTAATTGATAAGTCATTCAATATTCAGTTTGAAGTGAGAAGAAGATTTATCGACTAAATTTGAGCCATTCGATCTGATAATAGGGTTAGCACCCTGCCAGATATTATTCGAGCTGCCGGGGAATGCCTTCTCTATGTCACTCGAGGAGGGCCTGCGGAAATCGAGCATGAAGCTTGATTCTATTACGGGTATAGGACACTAATATTTGGATCGGATATGATGAACAAAACCAGTAATGATTCAAGTCGAGTTCGATGGGTCGATAAATTTATGCGGGGAAAGATAAATTCCCTAACGGCGATAAATTCAACGGGCTGGGTTTCTAATTGCTTCATTACACTATGATGGCTCCTTGATCAAAAGAACTACGCAGATCGGCAGGAGGTTTGAATTCCAAAATTTGTTTGGACTCAGACGGACGAGCGGTAATTTAGAGAAAATAACATTACGCATTAAGCTTGACTTCAACAACTAACGCATCCAGATCCATTAATTCAAAGTAACAATCTACTCTAATCTAATCTAAAATACTGACAAAACAAAGAAAAAGAAAAAGAAAATTAAACTACCGAGCGCCCGTACCGGACTTCTCTTTCTAAGCGCCAAAATTTGCTTTCTTTCGATGTAATTGCGTGTTATAGGGTTTGGAAGTTGGGCCCTAACTTTGATGCTTTTTGTTGTGGATTTCAAAATAAGCGCCCGTTTGTTTGTTCGTATGCGACTCCGTTTATTTACATCGACCTTAGACGTCTGCGACCTCTCTTTGCGTCGTGACTTCAGCACATTCTTGTTTATGGGCGCTGTCGATGTATCGCGACTTCTCTTCCGCGTCCGACTTCAACACATTCTACATTGTGATCTGCGCGAGGTCGCGACTTGATCATACGTCGGCGACTTACCGTTTCACGACCGTCTGTAGTAGAAGCATTTATAGTCGTGACCGCCTTTAACACCCCTTGGATCGATGTCGCGACGGGTGATGATCATTGGCGACCTTTATTCCTTGTAATTGATGTCGCGACAGCTGAATGACGTCGCGACATCTCGCTACTGTAAGCTCTTTTGATGTCGTACGGAGTTTTACTATTTGTCGTGACTTGTCTTTAACACCTCTTGGATATGATGTCGCGGCTTGACTAAGTGATGTCGCTATCTCCATTCTTGCGGCTATTAGCCAGCGACTCACCCGGGGGCGTCGTGACCATAATCCCCACAGCGGATGTCGCGTGACCGCGAAGGCGTCGTGACCTTCTTTTTCATTATGTGATGTCGCGACTGCGAAGCGATCGCGACTTCCACGCTTTACTTCAGCGGTTGCGACCAGGGCGTGGCGACATCGCTGGAATTGATGTTTGATGTCTCTATATTTTAGCGGTACGACCTCATGTTCGACCTCTTTGAAAATCTTTTTGCAACTTCTAATCGGTGTCGACCTCCATGTCTCTTTGCTAAGCTTTCCAATTATGTCGCGACCTCGAAGTGGTCATCGCGACATCTTATCTACTTCTTCATTAGTTCTGGTCGTCGATTTGGAGTTTATTCGCGACAACGGTGTTATTCTTCATTCTTGTCAAGTCGCGACATCAAAGTCCTTTCTTTCAAAATTAGTTCTGACTTCCTTTATGAGAAATTCTGTAACATGATGAATCTTGTGTAACTCTCGCGGTAGGTATAACGACTTCATTATGGTTGTCCGACTTATGAAGATGGAAGAACATGTTCTTCATTTGGCGCTTCTTTTATTCTTGACGAAGTCATATTTTGTCTCAACTTCCTTTTGCCAGTGCGACTTCACTTATTCACTCTTCGGTTTCTTCTTTAAATCAAATTTGTTGAGGTCGTGAACTTGGAATTCTTTGTGCACTTCTGTGTCATGACTTGATTCAGTTTGACTTAAATTCTAACTGCGGTGATTTCTTATGATTTTGCTAAAATTTGATTTTAACGCTTATTTTCACGCAAGTGGAATTTGATTCAGTGCTCCCGGTTTACGCAAACAATTCATCATTATTCGTGCTAAACTCGAGAAAAATGTATTAAAAATCTCATGAGTTTTTAGTTTCATCGGCTATACCAATTTTACACTTGAATGTAGGGGCGCATGGTGGATGAAGAAGACACGCGAGATGAGGAGACATTTCGTCCACATGGATCATCCATTAAACCTCCTAATTATCCACTACGGTTAGGATGCGACCGATGCGAGGTTGAGGAGAGGAGGTGGTGGGCGAGGTCATTGTCGAGTTGGTGAGCGAGGTGGTCGTCCCGTAGATTGGTAAATCTTCTTTGGTTATTCAACTACGAGACTTCCATGCCTCAAGTATTTCACGCCACCGCGAGACTTCCATACCACAGAGTTTTCCACACCACCCTCCCATGCTTTCACACTTCCACTCGGTATTCCACACCACCCTCGTTGCCCCTCCATTTCCATCTCACCATTATCACCCTCGTCTCAGGCCTTAGGGTGCATTACCATCTACGACATCACTGCATCAGTACCTCTCATTGATGGGACCATGGTCAACCTTGTTCCAAACTTGTTTTATGCCCACTTAGGTGACCTCGTGCTCCATGTACATCTCTTAGAGTTGTTCCGCCATCAACTCCCTCAACTCCTTCAACTCCATTAGATCCATCTGAGATTACACATGCCTCTGGTTATCTAGTTTGTGTATTCAAAGCATCTAGAGAAAGACAAAGCATCCATCATGTGGGATGCATTGATGTTTATTTATATTTATATATATTGTTATTTGTATTACGTTGTGTATATATTTATATGATTTTGTTTATGTATGAAATGATCAATTGTTGTGTATTAGTTGTCATCTCGAGACAATTGAAATTTGATTTTGATAAAGGTATTTGTGATGCATATCGATCATCACTCATGAATTACTCGCACATACTCAGTTTCTTTTAATTTCAAGCCCATGCAACTGCGAGTCCATTCATACCCTTATGATTTAATGCACCCAATTGATTTGCTGTGTTGGAATTTTTTCCTTTGAGAAGCTGACCATGGAAACGACTGCGAGGACCTTGTTCTTTGGTGAATAGGAGGCTTCCCTAGCCCAGACCGAGAAACCCATCTTGCGTCTCGCACCTTTCGATACCCGTGATTTCCGTGGAATTCGTCCAATGTCACGGCGAGATCAAGAAGGTTTTTCCATGGCTGTTTCTTCCGCGAGTCTCCAGCCCCGAACCCGATCAACCCGGTTGAGCCGAGATTGAGAGTCATGGCGAGGAAGAGAGAAGTTGATTGGGCATTGCGGTGGTATCCGTGTCTGTGTGTGATCTTGTGAGGGATTCAGCATGCGAAGGTGATCGGTCTTGATGTGGTGGTGTGGTGGGACCCAGGGAGCGAAGTGCTGGAAGGTGTTTGATGATATGTGTCCTCATAGGCTGGCTCCTCTTTACGGGGAGGATTGATCGGTGGGGCGGTTGCGTGTGTCTACCATGGCTGGTGTTTCAATGGCTCGGCGGCTATGAATTCATTCCTCGGGCTGCCGGATGGTCCTCTGTAGTACTCACAAAAATCGTGCCTTTTGGTTATAGATTTTTCCCTTTCCTCTTTTCCATAGTTCTTGGTATGACCCTTTTTCCAATTTTTCCCTTTTCATGATCCTCTGCCAACTCGGAACCTTTGGCTATGTTTGGTTCCAGCAAGGAAATATGCGGTTTAACACATTCGAAGGCATGTGTTTCTATTTATCAACTTCTGATTACCCAGAATGACATTTATGCAGTTTTGGCCAAATACCGATCCTCGTCACGAAGACATTATCACGAAGAAGCGGCCTCCTACATTCCAGTGGATGACCTCATATGCCAGGGTGATGGGTATGAGAGATATTCCATAGGGTATGTAGCGATCTTCTTGAGCACTTTTTACTACCATCTTTGTGTTTTGAACATCGAAATGATTGCATAAAGGTGATAAAAATAAAAAAGATAAAGGAAAGAAGAGAAGAAATCTTTCATCATCTTCAAGCGCATTTTGTATCGAACACCTTATTATGGAAATAAAGCATGTAAAATTGTTGTTTTTTGAACTTCTCTCAGCTGAATTGTTCATGCTTAAGGGAATCAAATTGTTTTTTTCGATTAAATTCTGATTGAAAATCTAATGGACCCTGCTCATATTTCCTATGCACATTACGGAATAATGAGAGTACCAAATCAGGAAAAAAGATAAGAACTTCTAGTTATGATTTTCCTGTCTGTTTGGTATTGGAGTACATATGATTGAGACTCGAGTTGCGTTCACGGGTTAAAAATTTGTGAGAAGAATGACCGTGGAAATGAAACTAGAGAAATTTAAAGTTTATTGGTATTGGTAACGAACCTCGTTATTGATTCAGACTTGTATCTTCTTCGTGCATAGGTAACTCTCTTCTCTCAATCTAAAGTTTATTTTCCATATTCTTAGGTTGTTGATATTTTAGCTATTTTTCTATTTTCTAGAATAACCTATGATACATATTAGAAGATGATCATATTCTCACAGTTTCGTCTTTGTTTTCCTCACATTTTTTTAGATATGGATCATTTATTGATTTACAAAATTTGCGATCAAGATTTTATTAGAACAATCATTTTGACAAATGCTCCTTGATTGAGGCTATGTTTGGTTCTTCAAGAATTTGAGGGGAAAATGTAAAGGAAAGAAAGGTAAAAGAAAACAAGAATTAGATTTGAAGTCAATAAACTATTTTTATTTTCTACTTCAAATCCATTTCCTTCTTAACTCTTCAATATATAGATTAAATGGTTTGAAAATTTCTAAGTTTTTAGTTTTATTTGATTATCTTTTGTATTTTCAATACACACAACCAAATACGAAATCCATTTTCCTTTATTTCTTTTTTTTTTCAAGAACCAAATATTTCCTAAGGCTTTGTTTGGAACCCGAAAAATAGTAAGAAAAGAAAATAGTAAGGAAAGAGAATTTAGAAGAAAATAAAAAATAGGTTTAAACTTATTAAATTAATTATCTATGTTTTATTCAAACTCATATATAAAGACTAAGAAATTTAAAAATATGTAAAATTTTGAGGAATTTTGATTATAATTTATTTTCTTTCATATTTTTCATCGTGGAATCAAATAGGAGAAAATCATTTTCCTTAAGCATGTTTTTTTCCTTTCCTTAGTACTTTCCGGGTTCCAAACGAAGCCTAAGAGTTTGAAGGGTTCATTCAGAATTATTGTTTTTAGATGTCCCTTATGTTGCTAGGCATCATAGTGTATAATATAGTCAGAAGTTTGAATTAATCAAACTTTGGTGGCGCCGTTTGTTTTTTTTACTTAATGTTAAATAGAACTTTTGTTCTGAATAATGCTGAATATGATTAAGTATTTAGTCGTTTGTTTTTTCTAAAAAGAAAATCAACTTTTTAATTTTTATCTAAATTTTGAAACAATAAATTTTTAAATAAAAATTGAAAAATATATATATGTTTTTATTTAATTAGCATGAAAAAGATCACAAGAGTTTCAATTGAATCATAAAGAATATGATTTTCTTATACCATATTATCTAGTTTTTTCTTAATAGAGAAAAACATTCAAAAAGGCATTAAGAAAAAAGTCAGCCCGAATTATTTTGGTTTTTACATTCGAGGAAAGAGTCGTCTTTAGGAAATATGAAACACCATATTTGCCTAACAAGGAGGAGGCGAGTAGCACTCACTATCGATGTTAAAAACACTTAATACTATTAAGTACTATTTGCTTGATGGCGAAAATAGTTTATTCGATATTAAGTAAAGGAAAAAAAAAAGAAAATATCACCTTAGGTGGTGTTTTGTTTTTTTTATTTAATACTGAATAGAACTTTTTTTCAACTTAATGCTGAATGGTACTAACTCAACAATAAAATATTAAGTTGTTTATTTTAACATTGGATAGTGAGCTCAGAATGGCTACCACTATTGCACCACCCTTAAGCGATTAATGAACTTTATTTTTATTTTAGAAAAGTCATCTTCCAAAACAGGAAACATCACCTTTGCCCAACAAGGAGGAGAGCTAGTAGCACTCACTACCAATGTTAAAAAACAAACAATTTAATACTTAAATCTTTTAAGTACTATTTATGATAAGGCGAAAATAGTTTTATTAGATGTTAGTACCCTATTTTGTCGATATTGTTAGAATTCCTTTATTTCCCATTCCAATACACTTCTCACGAGCTATTGCCCGGCACGGATCTCATGACACAATAACCACACAACGACAATGTTTTCCAAAACCAATTCAATTGTCCGATAGCTCGGATATGTTTGTCCATAAACCTTGAAATTCATCTTAATCATCTACCATGGCTCTGCTTTGTTTGCATCATATTCATATTTTCCTACAGTGTATGGAATTCGTTTAGCTAATATTCCGACTCTTTTTAAACGCGAGGAGCATAAGATCGCTGGACACATGTCCCTTATCTTGTTGGTCATCGTAACAAATGATATCGTCACAAGTCTGAATTGATCAAACTTAGGCTCCATTTGTTTGCATTATTAGCTCGCTTTTATCATGGAAAACTGGAAGAGTTTGTTAAATTCCCTTATTTCCATCTCTTTGCTCTGAAAATTATTGCCCAATTTGCGAGGAGCTCACAGCCTGATAACCACAAACGGATATGTTTTTTCACCAAACAACTAGAAATTCATCTTAATCATCTACCATGATTTCTTTGTTTGCATCTATTTCCTCTGAAGCTGTATGGAGTTCGTTTAGCTAATATTCTGACTCGTTTTTCGGTTTAGGAACACAAGATCATGGATATTGGTCCTTCCAACTGGCTAAAAGCTTGTTTTGTGCCAACAAAATCAGATGCCTTTGTGGTTGGCTTGAAAATGGTTAAGCAGTATGCGAAGTGAAGTTGGTAGCCTTGACAAAGCTTTCAGTTCATCTCTTCCCCCAACTCTTCCTAGAAGGCTGACTCATGGGCCAGTACCACATTATCGAGCGATAAAAAAAAAAACCGGACTTCAATTCTGAGAACAAACATCATTGGTGCTTTCATTGAGAAACGAAATCAAGCTTAAGATACTTTTTTTGGAGTAAGCGATTTAATTAAGTAAGATATGGAGATCTTATGTCATAGTACTTTTATTCAATAGGTTATTCGTGTTTGGATGAATATTTTAAAAAGTGCTTATACATGAGGAGGCTCACAATTGTAGAAGGACGGTTTGTCATTAAGATGGCAATGGGGTTTTAGGCTTATTATAAGTTTTTTTTATAAGCTTCTTCATGAAGCATTAATAAACTAAAAGGGAGCTTATAAGGGGGGGTCATAACTTATTTTCATGATCTTCCAAACATTTATAATTTTTAAATAAAAGTACTTATGTGAGAAGATAAGCTCAAATAAGTTGTAGATAAGCTTTCCCAAATGCATCCTAAGTACCACTCCACAATTTCATATGGAGCCGATGTGGGATCGTGTATCATTGCCCACCCCTAGAGAAGTTGAACATCCCCAGACTACTCACACTCGGGATAGCTTTCACTTCGAACCCTCTTTTGGGGCATCAAATGGCCTCTCACCAAGTAGCCCTTTCCGTGCGCCGCAGACTCTTAATCGAGTACCAATGATGGTACGAAGCCCGATATGAATGTTTGGTTCATGTTTTGAAAAATGTCCTTGAGAAGCAGTTTTGAATCAGGCGAGAACACCATTTTGGTGTTCTCCGAAAACTGTTTTTATTCTCTTTGTTTAGCACTTTCTATGTTTTCTGTGTTTTTCAGAACAGTAAAAAAACTAGGAATCGAACGTGTTATGTTCTCTTTATTTTTGAGAACACAAAAACGGTTTTCAAAAACAGGAATCAAACAAGAGCTATCGATCGGGACACAGAAGTAACATCCAACCAAGGCTTCTTCATATTTTTGATGCGGTCTCATAGCCGTGAAGCTGCGGCGATTCACGAGTAGCAATCAAGAATGCGAATACACTCGAGATCGTCTTACAGGTAGTTTCAGTTGCTGCAATTGAGATTCTTCTGCTGACCAATAAGCAAAGCTTTCGTCTTCGGTTGCGAAGCGCATTAGTTTTCATAAGCGATCTTATGCTTCTTTTGCCCGAGGTGGTTGTCTCACTTCATCTACAAGAACTTCCACTTTCGCATTTCTGACCGTACTCTTAGATGAAACCGGTATGTATCTTACATTTGTTTGTGTAGCTTTAGGATGATGATGAGAGTTTTGGTTGGAAAGGAAGATAACTCAGTTACGGGTTTATATAGAGCTTTATATACATGTCTGAGGATATCTTGAAGTGGTTATAATAAGTTTTTAGTCATTAAAATGTAACACATAGCATTTATAAGCTTTTGACATAAAAGTAAATTTAAAATTATTCTGAAAATAGGTTATTTGCTTTTTCAAAAAAAAAATGAAAGAAATTTTGAAAACTTTTATGTTATGTATAAGTGTATGATATTTTATAGATAATAAGAAAGAAATCATGTGAATTCTTGTAGCAAAATTTTGTTTTATAGAAAATGTTTTAACAAACATAAAAGAAAATTAAAATGATTGAGACTGATTAACGTATCGGGAAAGGACCCGATCTAGAAGGAAATTTGCAATTGTCCCGAAGGGTTCGAGAGTGAAGCTATCCAGGTGTAGGTCATCATGAGTCCAGAGCTTCTCTATAGATGGAGCAATGATACGATCCACATGTCCTTCATATGAAATTGTGGAGTGGTATTTAAGCTCGAGTTCGTCTCTCAGTAGAAGGCCTGATGATAGATACGAAACTGTGGGAGGTTTAACCCAGCTGGCACGACATGTAGGAGTGGTAAAGAACTTCCATGTTCATGACTACAACCATGCTCTTAGATGAAGCAATACATCTTCTCTTGTGTAGCTTTTGAACTCCTGACTTTTCAGCAGAAAATAAACATTATGAAAGCCGTTTGGAACGAAAAATACTAGGGAAGAAAGGAAAAAATACGAGGGAAAATTTTTTAATTATATTTGGTTTCACCATAAAAAATATAAAAGAGAAGCAAATATAATCAAAATCCCTCAAAATTTTATGTATTTTTTAATTCCATAATCCTTATATAATAGATATAAACAAATAACATGAATTTAGATAAAAACATATATAATTAATCAATGGTACAAGCCTTTCCCTCAAATTTTCTTTCCTTCACTTTTCCTCTATTTTCTTTCTTTAGTACTTTCAGGGTTCCAACCATAGTGTATAGCCATCCATCAAATATATATATCACATATTCCACACCTCAAAACGAGCCTCATTTTCTCGAACTTTTTGTCCTTCCCATCCACTCTTTTCCTTAACAAACGATGAGGGGTGATTTTTGGCCATTATCAGTGCGAAATCACTCATTTTACACCTCTTTCCATCACTATTTTCTTAATAAAATTGGTTATTCTACATAGATATGGGTTTATTTTACATTTTGTGATTTCATGTCGTCTTGTTGTGGCATTTGGTTTGTGTTGTAATCTTATTCTGACGTTTTGTTTTACGTTGTCTTATTACGACGTTTTGTTTTCGTTGTTTTGTTGCTATGTTTTGTTTTCGTCGTCTTGTTACGACGTTTTATTTTACGTGTGGGCGATTCAGACAAGCCAAGCATATTCGATCAAACAGAGACAACAAATCAGATTATGGTCGTCGGTATGTTGTAAAACTGGAGTCATAGGTCTTCTAGTCATTATAGTATTACCAAATTTGCAGGCTTTGAACCAATTTATAATGCTATTAACCTGTGCGTTATTTCATCATCTATGATTTTTAGCAATTTGGTATTTATGTTTCTATTGATGTATTGCTAGTTTGAATTAATAAAAAAAAAATTCAAAAGTATATATATATTTATTCACCTAAATATTATGAATATTTAAAATATCATTTTTATTTTTTTCTTTCATGCTACTTCTTTTTTTGGTAAAATTTTCTTTTGTCAACTTATTTGTAAAAATGGTTTTTAAGACATTCAAGGTCAATTGTTTTTACAGGGAATTATGTTAAGGTGCACCATTGCACCTCAAATAGAACCAGTAACCATAAAATCTCATCATCTCCAACAAAAATATTGAAAACATGCACTTGAATAGTAAAATTTTTATAAACACAAATATCGACACATCTTCTTCTACTTTAATAACTCATATAGGGGAGAGAGAGAAAAACCGTAACCCATGTTTAACTTTAACTCATTGTTCTCGTTCAAAAGGGAAAGAAAAGCTCGTCAAATCTTAAAAATCCTAAAATGCTTCTACTCTTAAATCCTAAAATATTTCCAAGGTAAATGACGTATTATGCATGGAAGAACAATGAAAGATGATTTATTTTGAAATGAATAGTTGTATTGGTTAAAATATTTTAGAAGGAAAATATTCGGTATAATATCAAAGAAAAATGTCATATAATGTCAAATGAAGAACTTTTCGTGATTATGTCATGTTTAATCAAATGCGGTAGCGATGTTACATTAACGAAAAATGTATTACATTAACATTATGGCGTATTACATCAATGTATAAAGGTGTTACATTTGAGCTTAAATTCTTATCAACTAATTTTATTCCTTAATTTTATAAATCCACTTTGTCGTTCATATCATTCTCAAATAACTCATACTTAAATTTTTAATCTTTGTGGTTTACTCTACTTAAATTAATGTAAAAATGACATAACTCACATGAAAGTATATTGATGATCTGAACATTGTTTATTACCAAGGTTATTATAAATATCCTCCTATGTAACCCTATTTGGATATAGTAGAAAGTTCAAATTACGTCGTTGTAGTGGATATAGACATATTCGAACCACGTAAAATACATGTATTCTTCTTGTTTTCTTCTCAGATTCTATACATGTCATTCTTACCTGATTCTCAACACACACACAAGAGAGATATATATATATATATATATATATATATATATATATATATATATATATGTGTGTGTGTGTGTGTGTGTGTGTGTGTGTGTGTGCGATTCAATGGCGGGTAGAGCGTTCAATGTTTTAAATAGACAAGACATAGGAAAGGAGGGATCCCAGAATTGATGCTAAGTGCCCAGTGAAGTGATGACTTGACCTATCTATTACATGTAGCAAGGACATGTAAAGAGAATAGTTTCCATGAGTTTTATAAATGGCCTAAAACTACCATAAAAATGTCAAATGAAAAATGATATATATATTTTAATACACTCTAGTTTCAAGGTAATCAGCTGTTCCCATTTGGACTTGAACACCAGGAACCCTCCATCTCTTGATACCAACACACTTGTTTTAATGATGAATGTTCTACCACTTATGCGAAAAATGATCATTCTCTCACGAATAGAAGATATTCTTCTTTATTGAAGCCTTATTTTTCTCTATGAAAACACAAGGGCCTTGTATTTTTACATATGATTAGGGTTGAACATGTTTCGATTAGCAAACTGTCGCTAAAAAAAACCGACCATTGGTTTTTGGTTTGGTATTTAAATAAGCAAAAAACCTAACCATCAATATGATTAATCGTCTTAACGAAAGTTTTTTCAATAAAACTCATTATCATAATTCCATTTATTGAACATTCATGACTTAACTGACAAAGTTTTCAACAAACGATTATCATTATTCTATTTATAGTTCCATTCATGACTTAACTTGAGAAAGGTTTGTCAACAAAACTCATTATCATGATTCCATTTATTACTTGAAATGAGAAAGTTTTTCCAATGAAACAAGAAGCAAAATGTCCTTCGGTATCGACATTTAGGCAGTAATATGAAAATATTCTTTTCGGGGCAAAAAAACCCTTCATCATTTAGCTTTAATTTTATGTAAAAGTTTATATGAAATATCTTTTTTTAAATATATAACTTATCTAGTACTATGTTCTTTAATGATTGATTATTTAGTTTTTTTTTATGCGCTCTCCTCCCACTCCTTTATTAACATTGAAGGGTAGTATTTGAATTACATACATATTAAACTTTAGTTGGAAGAATTTTTGGTATACCACTAAGCGGTCTCGAGTTCGAACTACGGTGAGTAAACTTTATTATGATGGTCCCTCGATTAGTGCGGGAATAGCACAGGTGTGATTTTGTTATGCTTATCTTGGCATTGAAATAGAAAATCTTAATTCGTAATACAAAACCACGACTAACTCAGTGGTAAAGGGTTAAGTGAGCATTGGGAAGGAGGGATCAGGTTCTTAGTGTTTACGTAGAATAGAAAACTAAGTTTTGGACATATTTAAGTTATTTAAAAAAAAAATTACTAAAATAAGTTGAAAATGAAAATAATGCGCAAACTAGTGCGTCCCCATGCCTTGGCATACACGGCAATGTCACAATCAGATCACGACATTTGTAATTTTTAAATTAATGCCACAATCATGACTAAAACGTTTGAACTTTAAAGAATTATAATGCTTCGCGATTAAGACTATAACATTATCGTTTTACTCGAATGCGCTCTTCTTCTCCACTGATTTCTCTTTCTCCTTTTTCTCCTCGCTCCTCCTCTTCTTGTTGTTAGGGTTGATTTTACTATACATTTTGAGCTTCATCCAACCAACTACTCTATTTTGATCACCACAGCCCTCCTCCACAGCAGGTGGTTCTACTTATATTTCGATTTTTAGAGCTTTTTTGGTACCTCCACAACAAATACTCCATTTTGAGTTTATGATTGCTAGAGCTTTTCTCTGAAGCTGAGAACCTTAAAGATCTAGCTTGATATAAGGGAAGATAAAATTTTTTGGAAATGAAGGGTTTTCTTTAGGTTGTATTATCGGGAGGACTTTGAAAACAGTGTCGATAAAGTGATAGACTTCTCGAGTTTAGGAAAATTTATGTATTTTCTTCGTTTTTTTAAGGAATGAATGGATTCAACACTTGCACAGGGTAAATATACATAAACACCTTGGTTTACCTTTTGAACACCATTAGTGTGTTTACTTTTATTGATGCAAAGTTGTGTGTTAATGCTTTCACATGTTCTTGAAGTTAGTCGATAGTTTGTTGATTATCATTAGGCGTCGCAATGATACGAGTCGGGCTCTGGATTCGGGTGAGCCGGCAGACTGAGCTTTCAGGCTCAGACTCGATAACCTTGAAAACTTGCGAGGTTGAAAAACTCGAACTCGACTCGAGCTCGAACTCAACTCAAGCTCGAACTCGACTCAAGCTCGAACTTGACTCGAGCTCGGGAACTCAAACTTCAGACGAGGTCAGCAGGGCGTCTTGGGTTTACTCCCCAGCGCTGCGATTAAGTCCCACACATGAGGCCACTGGGGTTTATCTAGCAGATTAACTTCAAGCCTTTGTGTGATTAGTCGAGATCTGCATGCAAATTAGCTGGACATCCATGTTTATAAAAAATGAGAGAAAAATATTTTTGCATACCCTTAACAAAGAAAAATATCTAACCTATTGGTCGGTTAGATAATGTTTATAATTTATGTTATTTATTTATTTATTTATTATTATTATTATTTAATAATTGAAAGCATTGGAGGGGGAAAGAATCCTGATAGGTCATGCTCCATTATTTAAAATTGCATTCTTCTTCATCCCAAATTTGATTAAAAAAAAAAAAGTTTGGGAAGGTAGGGGATGGGTATAATCCTTCACTTCACTTCACATTCGTGAAAAGTTTAAAATAAATATATGATAGTTCAATTATTATTTTTATGGGATTTCTCATTAACATTTCATGCCATGTCCAATTTTTTTTAAAGAAAATTAATTATTTTTAAAATAAATATATTTATAACTAAATAAATAATAAAAATTTATGATTTTTTAAGAATAAAAAAATAGACTAAGGCATTAAGCGTTATACTTTTCTAAGATGTTTACCTTAGGCATCCCTGTTGATTCTTGCTAAGTCCATGCAATAGAACTACCCAAACTATGCAAGAATTGGTCAGTGCTAAGTCTATGCAATACCCACATAATGCTAATTGATGTATTATCATAATGAAATATGTTTAGTACTAGACGTTTCTAATTTCCTAAACTTCTTTAATTAGGCTAAATTGATTACCACAATTGAAACACGATGGAATATTAAGAATGGTCAAAGCCCTCGAGATGATGCATTAGTTCAAATAGTATTAGGTACATTTACCTGGTAGCGCACTTTGCTCCCGGGGTAGTCCATCTACGTATGTCGGAGGATTCTTAAATCAGGCTTGATAATCTGACTCTTTTCACAGGTACCAAACATTGATATTCAGAACAGTTCAATGTAGGAGTAATACCAGTTAAATCACTCCAGTTTTCATACCCAAAACAACATTAAAATATTACAAACAATAATCCCAACAAATGATTCTTCCCATGGGGAGCTTAGCCTTTCAAATCTGGATCATAAATGCCAATGACTAGTTTATCTAACAAATTCATTGAAATTGACATCAACACGACATCAAAGTGAGTCTGAGCCAATGTTCACGACACGGAGTTAACTCACAACATAAGCGGTTCGATGTCATGATAATGTGAAAGTGCCGCGACATCGATCTTAAATGAGGATTTTCTTGGGCTTTTCGAACACCATAATTGTCATCTCGTTTTTAGGGCCCAAGATCCGAGCCTATAATAGAAACTCCTTGGGAGTAGTGCAGCAGCTTCTAGCCGCTTTTCATCAAGTTTTTGAGCTTTTTGGAAGAGCTGAAGTCTCATTGTGTATAATTTTCTTTTTATTTTCTTTACATTTTAGTTTTGTTTCTAGATTTATTTTTTCTTTCTTTTAGGATTAGAGTAGTGATCTGAATTGAGATTCCGAGTTGGAATGAATGT